>JAHEWK010000038.1:0-288573 GCA_020740775.1 Ilyonectria destructans
AGTCAGCCGCCTGCCAAGGGACCTTCCAGCCGGACCCGGCTTGAGACTAGCAATTGACTTCCATGACCTGGAAGAGGATCCCGAAGGAAGGGTTAGTCTGTTATTGATAACCGACCGCTATTCCGGTTACATCTGGGACTTCTACCTTAAGACCCGGCAGCACAAGGACCTAGTCGAGGTTATCAAGAACTTCCTAGCTTACCTAGTCCGTCAGTATCAGCTAAAGCCCCAGGTCGTCGAGTGCGATAGAGAGATCCTAGGAAAGTCTGAAGACCGGCCCCGGCTAGCATATCGGCTCTTTACCGGGATGAGTATTATCGTGGAGTCAACAGCTGCAGATACACCTGCCCAGAATGGCGGCGCCGAGCTATCCGGCAAGGTCATCAAGATCAAGGCAAGAGCCCTACGGTCAGGAGCCCGATTTCCCTCCTTTCTTTTGGTTGAGATCTATCGATCTGCTGTTTATCTCTACAACCGGACCCCTAGGAAGATCAGCAACTGGGAGACCCCATATGGCCGGTTCCATACAGCAATTGCCCAACGAGACGGTCACGGTCAGGAAAGCAAGGTCCCTTATCTTGGTCACCTACGGGCCTATGGATCTAAGGCGTTTGCCTTGACCCAAGACGCCCTAAAAGGTAGAAATAAGCGGCAGCGGCTAAATCCCCGTGCCTGGATCGGCTATCTTGTGGGATACCAGTCAACCAATATCTATCGGATCTGGAATCCGGCTACCGGAAAGGTTATCTCTACTAGAGATGTCATTTTTAACGAAGACGATCAATTCAACGGAGAAATCAATCAGCTGCAAGATGATTTACTCCACATCAGCAGAGAGGAATTAGACCGGCTACTCAACCAGGTGGAAGAGGCTAGTCCGGATCAGTTACCAGATGAAACAGCTAGCAGTCTGACCTCTAGATGGGATCAAACCCACTATGAGGATCAGGGTGTTGTCTACGACGAGGATCAGGATGATAGTAATAACCTAGGCCCGAGGGATCAGGTTGATGCTATTGATTCTATTCCGTCTGTAGATGGGCCAGGAAACATAGATACAGGGATGACACTATCAGAGGCTAGGTCTGATCAACCAGCTGTAACTGTTTTGCATTCGGTTGAGGAAGGATCTCAAGGAAAGCTAGGGGAAAGATATGAAGCCTCAGAAGGCAGTCAATCCGGAGCCCCTAGCCCTTATGAAAGATCCTACCCAACTCCTGTATCTCTGCTGCCAGTAGCACTTCTAGCGTTAACGATCCAGGATGCCGGAGCTCCATCTGACGGTAAGCTAGATCCTAGGGACTCTAGGGTCTCTAGGGTTGAAAGGTCTGATATCTGGAAAGCTGCCTTTAACGCCGGAAGATTAGCTAGCCCAGTCGGCACCCTCAACGGGAAGGTCATTGACAAGGCGAAGCTGCAACGGCTGTTGAAGAAACCTAGGTCTGTTCATCAAAGTCAGCTGCCACAGCTGCCGCGGCACCATCGGGATCTAAGGGATCATCCGATGGGGGTCCAATTCGAACAGGCTGAACGGGACCACTTGCGCAGTCATAGGGAAATGGAGTCATGGATCGAGATAGATCTAGATGACCCAAGAACCCTAGGGAAACAGACCCTCGATTGCATGTGGGTTTACGTCTACAAGCTAGATAAGCATGGTCGATTCATCAAGTGCAAGGCCCGGCTAGTTGTTCGAGGAGACCAACAGCCAAAAGGGCTAGACGAAGAGACCTACGCTGCAACTCTAGCCGGAAGGTCATTCCGGACCCTAATTGCAATAGCAGCCCGATTTGACCTCGATCTCATACAGTATGACGCAGTCAACGCCTTCGTCAACGCCAAGCTAGACCATCAGGTCCTGATGAAAATGCCGCCTGGATATAGGTCTGCTGGAAAGACCCTACTGATCCAGAAAGCCCTCTATGGTCTACGGGAATCTCCTCTTCTTTGGCAGAAGGAGCTTACAGCTACATTGGAAGAGCTGGGCTTCAAGACAGTCCGGCACGAGCCTTGCTGTATGACAAAGGGCGGAATCATCGTCTTTTTCTATGTTGACGATATCGTCTTTGCCTGCCGGAAGGAAAAACGCCAGGATGTTCAGAAGGCTGTTGCCGCCCTCAAGGGCCGTTATGACCTAACCGGCGGACAGGATCTTCAGTGGTTCCTAGGGATCGAGATTATTCGAGACCGGAAGAAAAAACTGATCTGGCTGTCCCAATCTTAGTATCTAGCTAAGATCGCTAACCTTGTGGATAATCTAGATCAACAGCATGAGACCCCGATGAAAAAGGAAGCCCTGCATCCATTCGATCAAAGGGCTTCAATCCCGTCAATCCGACGATACTAGCGAAAAGTCGGATCGATCCTCTATGCGGTTGTTATGACCCGGCTAGATGCAGCATTTCCGGTCTCTCAGCTAGCTAGATTCAATTCGAACCTAGGACCGGAACATCATCATGCTGCTGATCGGGTCCTTGTGTATCTCTTAAAGACCAGCAGCCTAGCCCTTCAATTCGGCCAGGACGATCTATTCCTTATGGCCAGCGATGCATCCTACGCAGATAACCCTGACCGGAAAAGCTCCCAAGCCTACGTCATGAGACTATTCGGAGGAACGATCGGATGGAGGGCCAACAAGCAGGCTACGGTTACAACGTCAACGACTGAGGCCGAGCTTCTAGCCCTATCTCAAGCAGCTAGGGAGGCTATGTTTATTTCCCGGCTGGTCAGGGAGCTAGGGATCCGGCTGGAAGAGGAAAAAATCAACATTCAATGTGACAACCAGCAGACGATCCGGCTTATCCACAATGACATCAATAAGCTACAGACAAGGCTACGGCATGTTGATATTCACAATCATTGGTTGAGGCAGGAAGCTCAGAGGAATAGGATCCAGGTGGACTATATCAGCACGGAGGAAATGATCGCCGATGGTCTGACGAAGACCCTCACCGGCCCAGCCTTTCAAAGATCAGTCCAGCAGCTAGGTTTGGTCGACATCTCAGACCGGCTAGGGCAAAGGAAGCTGGAAGAGATAAAGAAGGAAGATTTAGAGATATGAAGACCGCAGCTTCAGCCGACCCGGCTTCAGCTGGGGGGGTGTGTTGGATTGAGACCCTGTATTACGAAACCTCTGATAGACTGATATCCTGACCTTAGTCAGAGGGGGTGTCAGAAAACCCCTCTCTGACCGGCCGGGCCCAACGGGGCCCAAGCAAGAATCAACATCATCATCACTGCTTTGAACACTATCCATTTGATCAAATTGACCGTAACGGATCCGACAATAAGCTTAACAATAAATATGCCCATAACAATAACGTATATGATAAGCGAATGTCCCACACAAGCGAGTGTCTCACTTAAATTTTCACCTTAAATCGCGCTTTTAAAATAATTCTTAAAAACTCAAACTAACCCTAAAATAGCTATAGTTTTAAATATAGCTTAATTATAAAATATCTTATCTTTGTGAATTTTCTTAAGCTATATATACCTATAGCGCTAGTAGTATGAAATTCGCACTGTTCTTTTTAACATTTTTATTTATAACTAGCTTAATAAATTAGTTAGAAATATAAAGAAAATACTATTTTATAACCTTTTTTCTTAAAAGTTTAAAATTAATTCTTTAGAAATTTAACAATTAAATAGCCCGTTTTAGAAAATCTAAAATATGTACTTTTAGCTGTACAGTATAGGTGGGACACTCGCTTGTTTGGGACATTCGCTTATCATGTACGTTAAATATATATTGATTACTGAGATGTCTGACATACACCCATACTCGCACCCTCAAATATACTTCCTACCACCATTGCTCACTACTGACTTCTACGTCTTGGGGAAATGTTCACTCCTGCCACTGTTTGCACCAGTTGTCTCCGGGAATGGACTGATTCTCGGTATCGTACATGCGATAGATGTCGGTCTCGAACACGACCCTACCACTGGATTCGACGGCAACCTAACGTTCCTGAGAACACCATCCCTTCAATTCTTCCACCCAACTTCGATCCGTTTCACAATTCTATAAACCTGACGCCTCTAACGGGAGGTCCTTTATCAGGTAATCATCCGCCGAACTGTGTGAAACTTGCTGTGGGCTTGTTAGAAGATGAATTCGACCTGCAGAACCACTTCTACATCCTCTTTCTCTCTTTATCTCGAAGACTTGCTTCAACAAAGGGATCAAGGTACTAAGATCCCTTTTCAAGGCCTTTTCCTCTACACACCGGGGATGCCTGGGGTAATTCTTGCTAACATCTGCACCCTTCTTGGACATGTCAATGGCACACGTGGTATTCCTTCAGGTATCGTTATTGACCCATCAGGTGTGCCTTCCCACGACCGATTACACGACGTGCAGTTACACTAACAATGGACAGCGGACTTTTTCGAGATTGATGACCTGTTCATCTTATGTACTAAACCGCCAGCCTGTGTTCTATTCCGCCAAGAGAATCCGAAGCACCTTGGCTTTGAACATCTCCAGGCTAACGACTTCCCTGTTTTCCCTATAGAGAGATCAATCACCATCAAGACATATTCAGTACGGAGAAAACAAGTTCCAATATGTGCAGCATTTAGCCTGACGGACTATAAAGTACAAGGGGCGACTCTCAAGACAGCAGTCCTTAACCTAAAAGATAATCCATCTGCCAAGGGTCAAGACATGCATAAGAAGTTCTGTTCTATGCTGGTCCAACTTTCGCGTCCTCAATCTTTAGATGGTCTGTATCTCTTACAGAAACTTGAGATGAAGGGCCTCCGATTTCGTCCACATGATGCGCTACTCACTGAGATGGAAAAGCCTCATAAACTCGAGGAGGAAACCATACGCACATGGACAAGACAGTAAATTTTGACTTTCTCAATCTACATTGTAGTTACATAATACCCTTACATTAGAAGCGTATAGATAGATTATAGATACACTACCTGTCAGGCACGGGCAAGGGAGAAGAAACCAGGCGGGGAAGAAAAGGTGATGTAAGACGACGGAGTGGTAGCTTTCACCACCAAATCAGGGACTCTTCTGGGCAAGGTAACACGGTAGGTCGGTCAACCAAAGGAGCCACAATGGCAGCTCAGGAACTGACATGCTACCTACTACACATAGGCCAATGCCGTACCCTCACAGTTGTTGACGGGCGAGGTGCTAGAGAAAGGCACCTGGAGGAGCTATGAAGCTAACTGTGATAGTCCAGGATGACCCTCGCGCCTGACGCCCAAGGCCATATCCTTGACATTATGTACCTTAATAGTGGCCTCTGATTTTAGCGTCCCACACCAGTCAGAGCCGGCTATTCCCGCCTTCCACTTTGTTCCTAGCCTCGTTCATCGTTCAATCATCCCAGAGTTCCGGGGCATCTGCCTGCGTCAGCGGGCGTTACCAGTTGGATGGATGGATTTTATTTCGCCCGGGGGGACACACCCCAGAGGGCCTTTGCGCTAAGCTATTTTCGTTTCGTACGGTTCTTCCATAATCACCCGAAGCCCCACAATTTCACTTTACTGACTGTTCCAATCTGATGTATATGCAGTGACAGGCCTGCTTGAAGGCCAATTTCTCCAAGTGTTCAGCATCCTATCCTCAGCAGCTGAAGCACGGTCTGCCAAAATGAGACTGTATGATGTTAGTAGGATTCAATCTGAATAGTTAGTGTGCCTGAGGCTTCTGGTCCATGTCAAGCCTCCCCGTTGCAATGGCAAATTTGATCGTCGCCCGTACTGCCCGCATGTCTGGCGCCCATTTGTCACCGTCAGACGCCGCCTTTCCTCCCAGGAAGTATGATAGGTTTCCCATCTTTGTCTGTGAGCATCGCAGCATGCCTTCTCGTTGCGCGGTCCATTTTGTGCAGCGGAATAGGAAGTGTTCCACTGTCTCTGATGCTTGCCCGCATTCGCAAGTGTCCGATTCCATTGCTCCTATCTTGCACAGAAAGCTGTTAAGTCTCGCCGTTACCAGTTGGACTCAGGCCCTCTGTGTAGGTGTTACCCGTTCGGGTTAGCGTGCTTTGGTAAGCGCGCATAGCCGCCACCGGAGCAGTGTGGCCTGAGGCACTGAGGTAATGAGTGACCCACATTACGTGGTCACGTGATATCCCAGTTCCTAGGACTGAGGCTAGTACCGTGACAGCAGCTCTTATCAATTTATTTACATTCCTTCTTCCTGATTGCATGCTAAGGCATTTGATCAAGAGCTTCCACACTTTAGAAGGCTCAATCCCTCTGCTGGTCTTAGCTAAAAGCCCTCCTTCAAACCCGAACTGTAGGGTAACTCAGACTCCCTCTGTAGCTGGCCCTGTCTGCACTAAGTGCCTCTCCCACCAACAAAACACCCTCACCGGCGGTGGGGAGGGTGTAATACAGTCCGAAGGACGTATCTCTATGACATGATATTTCATACTAATAAGTCTCGCTGTCCGCTGGTGCTCCGCGAAGCGGTGCGTGCATGACCGTGACCTTTTTTCGCACTCTCTGTGTACTATAGCGACGTTATCAAGAAAAAAGAGGTTGGAATAGTGGCTGGCCAAGTTGCTGTTGCTTACGCCGGTTCTGGTTGCGGATTTTCATCAAAATACCTGCTGATCTGTTAGGACTTGTAGAGCCTCAACCATGACTAATATGATGGAACTATACCTGCCATCAGGTATCTTCTCATAATGGAGAGATGCCCGTTCAAATGGGACATCGATCATTAAACCGTCTAACATCTCAACCTTGGAAACTGTAACATAGCTAAGCCCAGTCTGGAAGTCACGTTCAGACAGATCCGTCACCATCTTGTCCACTGTGATGCTCTGTGACTTATGAATCGTAATGGCGTATGATGCCATAAGTGGGAGCTGCTTTCGTGTACACACGGATGTCCCAAGAAAGAAGCCTCGCTTGACTGGGAGTATGGGCACTACCTCACGCCCATTATCCGTAGTTAGATATGATGGCCCGGTATACTTATCCATCACCATCATAATGACAGATGGCGGGTCACGATGCGTATCAGCGCCAGGGGCCCAACCAATGTCATATACTGTCCCTTGGGCCCCATTATATCTATTATTTTAATAAAGACTAAAAAAATTATATTAGTTAAGATATAACTAATCGAGAGTTTTATTCTATATTAACTAAAAGAGTACTAAATATAAAGAATAGCCTTAAGTATATACGTTAAGCTCTTAGCGGTATATATGCTGTTTTATATGACGCATAGTCGCCCTGTGTAGCACCGGATTAATAGTATTAGAGATGTGAAAAAAAGCTTGTTCTAGATAAAGTAGGCCCTAGAGGTAACGCACAAGAAGATAGCATAGTAGCCTATAATACTGAATAGCTTGGCAAGAGGGCCTTTATTACGTAGTACCAAAAAAAAACCTCCATTCCCTAGTGCTTGCTCACTGATGTCTCAGTCGTTACTATGATAGCCTTCGGATGGTCGTGCTCCGGATGCCAGCCCTTGCTCTCTACATGCACACTAGGCATACCGCCCTGCAGGCTCGAGTCCATGTCGTTGAGGGCGAGCTCCTCGGTACTAATGCTTCGCGGGCTCCTTTTGGAGTCCTGAGCCGCGACGCGGGTGCGGATTCGCGAGGTGGAGTTGGTAGCATACTGGGACCCGTAGCGTTCGTAGCTGGCATAGTTGCTGTGGTTGGATGACATGCCAGGAACGACCTTTGCTATCAAGGGGCGTAAGGTGGGGAGGGAGGCGCAGATGATGGCGCAATTCAGTTCGATGACGGACCAGATGGCGGCACCGGCGCCGTTCCACGGGGGATCATCGCTGAAAACAGCCTCGCGGAGGGTGCACATGCGATAGACGGAGATGATGCAAACACTAAGATGAAGTGATGGCATGGTCAGTTACGAGAATGAGCAGGCGAGCGGCGAGGCGTGAGGGTATATACTGACAAGAAACCCAAGCAGAAGATCAGTATGACCATAATCTTCTGCTTCATGGGGAGTTGGAGCTTCAAGACCGACGGTAGCGGAATGCAAAATATAAGAACATCTGTCGCCAGGCTCATGGCCGACGAAAAGTACCAGACAGGCAGCGTGTCTAGGCACCAATCGGCGGTGCCGGGCATGAGGATGCCCATGGGTAGGCACGAGATGCCGAGGAGAATGGCCTGGAGACAAGCCCAGAAGACGACGCCGATTATCGCCCAGAAGCAGACTTTATGAACCCTCGACGATTGGAAGATGCGGCGGTATTGGAACAGGAACGAGATTTTGACGATGTTCATGCCCACATTGTAGAGGAGGATGGCGGCGTACAAGTACTGCACACACGTTAGTTAGCCTGCTCAGGTTTTGGAGAGTTTCCGGAGCCAAGAGACGGGCATACCTTCAGCTGCTCCATAGTTTCCTCTGCCGAAACGGCCTCCTTATGTCTGCCCATGCCGTATTTCACCTCTAAGAGTGAGAAGCATTATTAGCTCGAGCAAGACGCAGCAGCTTTGGGCATTGGATCGACCTACCCATTGCAGTCGACACCACATCGATGATCGCAATACCCTTGAGTCTCGTCAGTGTCTATAATTTTATCTGGCTGTGTTGGACTTGGGAAGGACTCTCTGAAAGAAAGGGGAATCGCCGTACCGTTGCTGCCAGAATAGTCCAGTCATCTGGGCCCGCCATCCCCAGAAGGACAAGTCTCGCGTAAAGCCGTAGCAGTATGATGACGCCCGAGGCAACGACGAAGCCGACCGCGATGCCAATGATGAGGGGACCCTGCGTCTCGGTACGGATGACTGGATCGGCCATGGTTGTTCACCTCAGCCCCGAGCTGGCCAGCGGGCGAGGACGGTGGTCTTGCAGTGAGGTTTTTTGCCAACTCCGAGGTTGCGAATGAATATCGGGAGATTGACAAGCTGGGGAGGGGGGGAGTATCAACTCATAAAAACGTGACGACTGGTCTGGCTCGGATGCGCCATCTTCTGATGGTGTTTAGAATTAGACCAGGCGTCTTGCAGAATATTGGAACATTAAAGACGCAAGATGGTAGGTCAAGGAGGTACTGCTTGGAGGATTCCTCGGAGGAAGCACCGTGTACGAAGGGTGGGAGGTAACATCGCAACCAACACGGCAACCAACACGGCAGCCAACACGGCAGCCAACACTGCCACAAACTTGGAATCTCGGCGGAAGACACACCAAAAGCAGGTCGGGACAGCTTCCTGCAATTCGGAAATGGCAACGCCACAGTCAAAATAGAGTTTTCCTGCTCCCTCCCATCCCCGGTGTAGGCAGGGTTCGCCTACTCGTCCGTGTACAGTAGCAGTGCGGCTCGCCCGGATGCGAAGTGCACTTTGCAGCTAAACCTCTACTGTGTTGTCCTCCGTAGCAGCTAGTCTCCGTCGGGTCCGCGGAGGGTTGCCCTGATTCCGGTCCCCACTCGGAAGGGGATTGCCGCTTGCAGGGGATCCATTTCCCCCGCCTTTCCCCTGCAGCGTCGTCGGGAGGCCTCCGTAAGGCACAGACAGCGCTTGTTGGGGGTCGAGTGATGCCCCTGAAGGCACCAGACCGGATGATTGGGGGGCTGGTGAACATCGATGATACTTCAACGGAAGAAGAACCTGAAAGTTCTTACCCAAGAATAAGCGATGAACGCCACAACTCGAGAATTACCAGGGATACTTCACTCCAATTCGGCCTGCTAGACTCCCACTGGTTACAGAAGGCTCTGGCCAGTGTCTAAAACACGTGGGCTTCTGTAGTACCCGAAGCGCATGCTTTGCAAGAGTATCGAGGGAGATCCCTCTGTAGCCCTTGTTCTGTACATTTAGCACAGGTACAGTATCCAGTGAGGGCATGCAGTGGACAAGACTGGCCACGGTCTGCCATGGGGAAACGACACCGGCTGTACTTAAACTGGCCTTGTTAAGGAACGCGTTCATAACACAATGTGCTTCGCATACTGCGTACAGATGTAAGGCTTGACTTTCAAGTCGTTGGCGGCAGTTGGTGCCTCGTCACAGGCACCATTCCAGGGGCTGATGGTAAGTCACTGCTCTTGTTTTGACGCCAATACCGTACTGTAATATCGGATTTGAGGGAAAATGCGGTTTTGATAGCTAATTTCGCTCATTTCTCCGTGCCAGGTTTCCTCTGGCTAAACGGGTATTCTTAGTTTATTAAATATCAAGGTAAACTATATCCTTCTTTGCTTCAGATGCTGCAGGAGGACCCTGTGCGCCGACCAGAACCTGAGGGTCGCATTCTGTACGCGTCCAAAAGAGGTTACAGCTTGCATGCGCAAAGACATGGGTTCATCCCTGTTAACCAGTGTTGGTCGTGCCTGGACTACGGAGTTCGCCTTCAGAGAGATCAGATCATATCCCAAAACCTCCTTCCGATTTGGTAAGACAAGTACTTCTAGAATGAGCGTCTAACTAACTGCATCCATCGCCAAACCTGAACTACCACAACCAACGTCGTAGTGATTGATGGTGTTAGCTGTCTCGACCTTGATGATACCAATTAGGGTGGGATCGTCGGCTTTGAGCTGCTCTCGAAGGCCAGAATTGTGGCATATATACCAGCTTAGCATAAAAATGCGAAATGACTGCCTTCGTAAATAGATATACGATCCCCACAAGTATTGGTCAGGCCCTATGCGACGATGATAACCGAGTTCGATCCCACCCGCCGCTTCTCGCTCCGTGCGATGCCACTCTACCGACAGCTCCGTTGAAGCTTTCTGGGGGCAAGGATGTTGTGGAATCGGTACAGTTTGGGACCCACACTCCCCTTCTGGCTCCCCCTGACATGAGAGGTTCCTGGGGCATGCTTGTGACGGTAAATCATTTGCCGGGTCGGTACTCCGTAATTCGTACACAATTTCCGGTGGGGCTGAGCCACATGGCGTTCTTCCTGGAGTGGTACTCATCGCCGCCACGTTGTAGCTAACCCCAGGAACACCGGGCAGGCTGCAGTGGCATGGACTACAGCGATGCAATCAGGGTCTGCAGGTACAAAATGGCGCACAAGTCTCCCCGTCCATTGGGATGCCGTGGCAGCGAGCCTAGCTCTGTCTATTACCGGATTCAACCTCGAGGCTCATTCTGCTATTGAACTCTTCCGCACATCATGCAGCTCTACTTCTGGATAATCTCGGGCTTGGTGGCCAGTACGTCAGCCGCCGCTGTGACAGAAACCTATGATTATGTAAGTCTTCACTCCATGCATTTATCTGAGCGCTGCTGAGTCTTATCGGTAAACAGATCATCGTCGGAGGTGGCACCGCCGGAGGTGCCCTCGCAACCCGGCTGAGCCTCGGCCTTCCAAAGCACAAGATCCTCCTTCTGGAAGCAGGCCCAGCAGCTCTCGATGACGTGCGCATCAATGTACCCGGGATGCGGGGCTCGATCTTGGGAACCTCGCTCGATTGGAACTTCTCGTCCGTCGCCCAGCCTGGCCTCAATGGGCGGTCCATCAGCGTCAACCGCGGCAAGGTTCTCGGCGGCTCATCCGCCATGAACTTCCTGTGCTATGATCGCGCCTCATCCGCGGAATACGACGCCTGGGGCGAGCTCGGCAGCCCCGGGTGGGATTGGGACACCATGATCGATGGTATGACAAGGTCGGAGAACTTCACGGGCAACGATGGCGACGTCCACGGTCGTGCCGGACCTATCAAGTCCACCTACAACCGCATTGTCCCTGATGTTTTGGATCCATGGCAGGAGGTGGTCAACAAGCTGGGCGTCCCCATCAATGACGGAGGCTCCCTGGGAGGAAACCCTGTCGGAGTCATGTTCCAGCCGACAAACATTGACGTGACCAACTACACCCGGTCATACAGCGCCAACAGCTACCTGCCCAAGGCTGGGCCCAATCTCTCGGTGAGGACCAGCACCCACGTCGCCAAGGTACTATTCTCTCGGAGCAAGGGCTTGGTTGCCACCGGTGTGGCCCTCGAAGATGGCTCTACAATCCGGGCCCGCAAAGAGGTTATCCTCTCGGCAGGTTCCATCCAAAGCCCGGGGCTGCTCGAGGTGTCTGGCATTGGACAAGCCGATGTTCTCGCCAAGGCGGGTGTCAAACAATTGCTTGATCTCCCTGGAGTCGGCGAGAATTACCAGGACCACCTGCGTACCTCCAACACGTACCGACTCAAGGAAGGCTATGAGTCCTTCGATCCCATGATCTTCGAGAGTGAGGGCAGCTTGGCGAAGGGGCAGTTCAACCTGTGGCTTCAAAACAAGGTATCGTGGTATGACTACACCAGCAGCGCCTATGCCTTTCTCAACTGGGCCCAGGCCAGCAACAAGACACAGGAGGATCTTGCCGGCCTTGCCAACGACGGCTTCGCCAGCAATGGCACCGTCGTAGACAAGAAGAAGCTCGAGTGGCTGAGCGATCCTTCTATTCCCCAGCTGGAGCTCCTCCTGGAAGCCAACTACGTCGGCGCCGCGGGCTACCCCGGCGGCAAGTTCATCACCGTCTTCTCCAGCGTCATGCATCCCATGAGCCGCGGCAGTGTTCACATCAACGCGGATGCTCCGAGAGGCAAGCCGGATATCGACTTGAAGTATCTCACCAACGAGTACGACGTGCGCGCCCTCGTTGAAGGTGCCAAGCTTGCCCGGAAGGTCGCCGAGACGGAGCCTCTGCGGTCCGTATGGGAAGAAGAGACGGAGCCGGGCCCGGATGTGACGACAGACGAGCAGTTCCGTGACTTCGCCGTCAACACTGTCAACAGCTTCTATCACCCCATCGGCACCTGCGCCATGCTCCCCAAGAAGGATGGTGGCGTCGTCGACTCGAATCTCAAGGTGTACGGCACCAAGAACCTACGTGTGGTTGATGCCAGTATTATCCCCGTCCAGTTGTCCGGTCACATTCAAACGGCCGTGTATGGCATCGCGGAGACAGCGGCACAGAAGATTATTGCTGCAGCGTCTTAGGGTGCCCGGCGGTAGTAGCATTGAGCGACGGGTTAGGGGTTAAGCGGGAAAATGCGAGTCAGTGAAAATTTCAGCGCGAAAGTCCCAGTCGTTTTTCGTCTTTAAAAAAAAATGTAGAGATTCAGGCACTTCAATACACGCTTACTACCCTAAATACTACGATGCAACACAAGATATCAGGCGGATACCATTGGCCGGGCGCCGCAGGCGGCGGGGTCCTGGATCAGCCGGTAGGCGCCACGCCTCGCCGCAGTGAAATCAGCGACGGCTCAGCGGCGCCGTGGATACCACATATTATTGTTTTAATGAAGTGACTCCTAAATTGGGGAGAAACCCCCCTGTTTGGAAGTACCTTTTTTTTTTGCGAATCAAGGGCCCCTTTTGCTAGTCAAGGGACCCCCCGTGGGAGCGGAAGCGACCACGGGGAACGCCGGACTAGAGGCCCCCACAAGTATGCAGTAATTGCCGCGGCGTTAGGCTAACCAAGGTCGTAAAATAAGTAACCAAAGCCCTAATATCAGCGACCAGGCCTTTGAATAAGGTGCCGACCACAGTTCCGGGGTAACTATGGTGTCAGCCACGGTAATTAAGGTTCCGGCCCCGTTCAACGCAATCACATCCCGGGTCTAACAATTGCGGGGAAGCCATCCCATCCCCACAGCGCCGTTCTCCCTAGGAACATCTGCAAGGGTGGATGCGATAACCTATGTACACTAGGACACTTTGTAGCCCGGCTTGAGGAGGACAGGCAGAGTCAGTTGCCGATAAAATCTACCGACGGTACACTTTACCGGTAGGCTCTAACACCATGAGTCCGGCAGAGAGGCACGGTTGTTGAAGGGTATGCTCCTACCAGCTAGCAACGTCATCGGGGACGCAATCACAGGCAGCTTTGGTGCGACTGGAGTTTAGCAGCATAAAACAGGCCTCAATACAAGTTTGAGCATGATAGTGCATGCTGCCACGTGAAGCCAATTCCTCAAAACCTATACGTTCAAGAACAGCACGTCGTGGAGATCGTGTTGACCTCACCAGCTCCATTCGGACCCGCAGCTGTTCGGCAGACTTTCCTAAACACAATAGGCCCAAGGAGAGACCGTGCCGCGGGTGTTCATCGTTGCACAAACAGGCGATTCAGGATTGTCATTCTCCAGACCAGTATGACACCGACGACATTGGCAGGTGCGCGTGCAAGCTTCCGAGGCTGTAAGTCGTTGAATACATTGTGACCCCCCTCCAACGCCAGAGTCCATCCAAGCCTAACAGTTACCGTCCTCAGTCATTTCCTCTCGAGACGATCCAGACTATCGCCGCCTTATTCAACGCTGGTCCTCAAACGAAGAAAATGAGCCTCGCCTTGTTTTCGAGCCTGTCTGCGAGAATGACATATCCGTCGCGCTAGGATATGCCGTCTCAAACGACCTCGAGGTCGCTGTGGTCTGTGGCGGTCACTCTTTCATGGGCGCATCAAGCTCTGAGGGAGGTGTTCACGTTGATCTTCGACGCATGAGAGGAGCATGGGTCGACAACGAGCGTTTTGGTGCGGACGGAGTTATGACTATTGAGGGTGGTGCGTCCGCTGGCGACGTCGCAGAAGCCTGTGCCCTGCGAGGCACCTGCACGACGTTGCCAGCGGTTAAGGAACTTGGATACATGGGCTTCGCCTTGGGAGGTGGGGGAGGGTGGACGATGGGCCTTATAGGTCACGCCATCGACCAGTTCCTGGAAGTCCGGATCGTCTTAGCCTCGGGAGAGGTTGTGACTGCTTCCGATAAGGCCCACCCAGATCTTTTCTGGGCCATCAAAGGGGCAGGATACAATTTTGGAGTCGTGGCGAGCGTGAAAATCCGGGTTCGGGGTCTCCCATCCAAGATATTCTTTGGGACCATTGTGTACCCTCCATCGTCATTCAAGGCCGTATTCGAGGCCGCTGAGCGGTATCTTGAGACCCAAAAAGAAGACGACACGATGGCATTGGTCTATCAGACTCTCGGCCCGTCGGGCGGTCCCGCAGAGTCAATCATCGCATTCCCTTACTACCACGGCGATAATGAAGCAGAGGGTCGTCGACGATTCAAGGAATTCTTTGGGTATATTACAGGACTCGATGCTGGCTACACGAAGCTTATGAAATATTTCGACTTGACAGCAAAGACACCGTACTACCGTGCCGCGATTTGTCTCGTCCCAAGCTTCAAGCTGCTTTACTTTAAGGATAAGTGGCGATCACACGAGATCTGGGTGGACACTGTTGAGCTAGACGTCCGCCAGCTATACAACGAGTATGCAACAAAATACAGCATTACGGAGCCAGCTTCTCCTCCGCAGCAAACTGAGAAACCTCAGCAAACGCCAGAGCTAGGCCGCTTCAAACTACATAGAAGGCTTGACCGCAGCGTTGATGTAGATAGCAATAGCGACAGGCGAAAGAGGCGCAGAATGGTCGACGAATTTGAGCGCTACCTCTATGATGAAGACGTTGTTGAACCCTTTGTCGAAGAGCCGCTGACTTGGTGGCGCGAGCGCGAGAAGTCCTATCCGATCCTTACCCAAATGGCTTTTGATCTTTTCTCTATCCCAGCAATGAGCGCCGAGTGCGAACGTGTCTTCAGTCAGTCCAAACGCCTAATCACCGACGAACGCAATTGGCTTGGATCTGTCACAATTGAAGCGAACGAATGTCTCAAGAACTGGTTACGCCGCGGCCATGAGCAGCGGCGGCGGAGGGATATGCTAGCAGGATAGGTATGGGCTAGCTGGATTAGTGCTCACAGTGACGGCGGTATGACTGATACTCCGCTAGCAGAGGCTAGACCGGCAGAGTTGGACCTGTGGGAGCTTGATAGCGGCGCTTTGCATACTGAGGCTCGATAGGCGGATTTTTTTTATAGATTGGACATTGTTCTTTATCAGAAGTTGAGAGAAAGATAAAACCTGAATGAAACATGGGAATATATTGCTTGCAAAGCTTAATTTAGTGTAAATCCCCTTCAGCACCAACGAGTTTCTATCATGGGTTACCTATTTAGGAAATTCCAACCGTTACCAGTTAGTTAACGTTTGACAAGCCGTTAACGGCTTATTTTCAACCGTTAGGGACGTTACAAAGTTGGAAATCCAACCGTTAGGTACGTGACAACCTCCATTTTTCCCGTTACCTGACTATTGGACACACTGATACAGGTTCTCATGCACCTGCACGCGACGTCGGATATTTACTCGCGACAACAGAATGCTTTCAACTACTTCCTCCTTAGTGCTATGGCTGTCATTTTTCTTGCTGTTTGCCACGCTCCGGCTGTGTTCGCTGTCCCATGCCGCAAACCCTTCCTTGGCGCAGTGGAGCTGGTGAGAGGGCTTTCCCGTCACAGCATAGTCAGCCGAAGACTCTGGAAGAGCATTCGTGGTCTCGTACCACGGATGAGGACTCTGAGCCTGCTGCATCTAGACCAAGACCTGCTCGACGGTCGAACGGCCCCGAACAGCAAGAGCCCTGCGCCTCTTGATAGTCTTGACGTTCATCACGCACACGTCGCCAGCGGTACAAGCAGCAACAGGCGCGCTGCCGGGTCTATGCGCCCAAGTGATGGCTTTCCTCTAGGTGAGATGATGCTCCCTCATGCGGATCTCGTTAGCTCGGTCCCGGACATGTTTCAGATGAGAGACGACTTGCTGAGTCTCTTTGATGCGTTTGGACAAAGGCAACAAATATGGGAATCCACCAATGGTGAATTCAATGATTCGCAAGACCTTACGATGATGAATGGAGAAGGAGAGGATATATCTCAAAGGTTTCATGGATTGATCTAAATACAGCCATGATGGCTCGGTCATCTCTTTCGTCCGATCAGACAGCCTTTAGCCAACAAGCTGAGCTGGACTGCTGTGACGCAAATTTTTCCTGCAACAACGATGCATTGGGTTATCTCTATTTCTAGTTCATGACCAGGCTCAATCTGACTTCATTCCCAAAGTAAATCATAGCCACTCCTTGGTGCACCTTCTTGGCAAATTTCTTGAGCTCATCCGTCAATCGTCACACGTTCAAACGTAAGCCATTGATCCCATCATGTTTATTTATCGTCATCTATTAAAAGTAGGAATTTCCCATGTACTAAATTTGCAGCCGCCCAAAGCCCTTTATGGTATCTGGTAGATACGTTGAGGTATCGGGAATAGCTGCCGTGTACTGAATGTATGCACCGTACAGAAGAATCACCACCACAGCATGTTATTACCACGTTGTTGACTTCCATCAGTGAACCTCCTCAATTGTATACAAGGCGCCCTAGTCTTTGAAGCCCAGTGATCTTATTGGATTGGATTGGAGCTGGATCCGAGGGTCGCTCCAATCCAGTCCAGAGGTGAAGGCATACTGCCTCCTGGATATCCAGAACAGATCCAGATCATATTTTACCCTTTTGGGACGATTAGTAAGCCGCTGAATATGCCTCGACGATAGATAATGTAGAACAAGATGTCACATCCAACCGACCGAAACTACATACAATCGATCAAACCGGAAAGAAGGTCTTCCAGCTAGTCAGACTGGCTCTCCAGACACGCTGCCCGGAGGTCCGAACTTCCAGTCAGAGATTGGTATCAGCTATGTCTCCCAAAAAGCACCACAGCGGCCCTGGCGGCCCTACGGATCTTATGTATAAGAAACCGACCTCTTTTCAGTCGTTAGATACCATGCAGTACCCACCTGCCGGCAAGCAAAAAAAAAAGTTCCCCATACAAAATGCCCAATTTCACTTACACGGTATTTGGCCAAGATTGAAGTTATTGGCATGGAGCCATGGCTGTTGTATTGAGAATTTCATGCCGTTTGATATTATCACATTGCTTTTTTGATCACGTATGCGGTATGGTCGCATGGCACTAATGTAAAATTTCTCAAAACGCCTCCTTTACCACCCAGCCTCCCCGACGCTCCTTCGAATGTTTCTCTACACCAGCCTTCCATAATCGCCTTGAAAATGCCTCTAGTGTCTTATACAGAGGATAGAGTTGTCGAAGCCATACTAGATGTCACAGATAACGGCCTCTCCCAGAACCAATCCGCCCAGAAGCATGAGATCCCTCGGTCGGCTCTCCGGGACCGATTAAGAGGCCTACCGTCAAAGTCCGAGGTCACCCAGCCTGCCCAACTGTTATCCAAGTCTCAGGAGTCGAGATTAGTCACCTGGATACTTCGACAAGAGGCCCTCGGCTATGCTCCTTCTCATAGTCAAGTTCGCGCCACCGTCGCTGCGCTCTTGAGACAGCAAGACCGGGAAAGGCCTATCGGTGTACACTGGCTAGCCAGGTTCATGAAACGTCATCCAAAGATCAAGTCGAAGGTAGGAAAACGTCAGGAGGCTGCGAGATTCAATTCTTTTACTCCAATGGCCGTCAATTGGTACTTTGATATCCGGGAGAGCGAGTATGGCTGGATCAAGCCTGAGAACACTGTTAATGTTGACGAGGGCGGTATCATGGCTGGATTTGGTGAGTATTTATCTTTTTCGTTATAAAACTCACTAATCCATTCCGAATCTAGGCCTGGATTCCTTAGTTATCGGAAGTAGCGATCCCAAGAGGAAGGCCTTCCTCAAAGGCTCTCAGTGACGCGCTTGGACTAGCTTTATCGAAGCCGTGACAGCAGATGGCCGTCTTCTGAAACCAGGGATTATTTTCAAAGGCAAAGAACTTCAGCAGCAGTGGTTTATCGACGAGTTCAAGAAGATAGCCGACTGGTATTGTATCACTTCTGAAAACGGCTGGACGAACAACCATATCGCAGTTGAGTGGCTCAAAGAGGTCTATCTACCTCAAACCCAGCCGGCAGATGATTCTGATGCCAGACTTATTATCTTAGATGGCCATGGAAGTCATGTATCTGCGAGTATCTACCTGGTCTGAATCATAAATGCCGCTGACCTAAAACTCAGGATGAGTGGATGGCTACCTGCTTCTTGAACAACGTATATTGCTGTTACCTGCCGGCTCATTGCTCTCACGGCCTACAACCGCTGGATAATGGCGTTTTTAATGCCTCCAAAGCTGCATATCGCAAAGAACTCCAAAAATTGGCAAGCCTGACCGATTCTGCGCCGGTGGATAAGGTCAACTTCATTAAGGCTTATGCCAAAGCCAGAGAAGTGGGTATGACTAAGAAAAACATACTCTCAGGCTGGAGAGTGACTGGGAATTGGCCAATTTCACGACGGAAAGCCCTCATGCATCCAGAGATTCAGCCAGACAAGAAGGAAACTACGCCTGCATCAGAGGGCCTCAGTGACGGACAACGCGACTCTGATAATACGCCAAAGACCGAGGAAATATTAAAATTCATTCAGTTCTAACCCGAATTCTGGAAATAAATTTATTTGTACAGTTTTTGTTAAGTTTTTCCCATGAGGTTGAAAATGTGAATTTTGTATGGGGAAATTTTCTTTTTGCTTAATGGTAACAGCTGGTTACCGCCGCAGTCGAAAGGGGGATCTAGAGGGTTCCCCCAGGAGAGTTTAATATCAGGTAGGTATACGGTATTTACCCTTCGACCTGGATATTCAGCCGTTAAGTCCCTTTCCTTGGCAACTTAACGGGTGTTCGAAGTATTTTATCTTACTGAGTAAGGACAAGCATTTGCCTCTCCAGTCGGCGGTTGGGTTAGGCAACTTGGATATTAATATCGATTGCCTTTTACAAGCTGGACCAAATGTCAATGCTCCGCCATCATTCTTCAAGGGCACCACGGCTTTGCAAATTGCCGCCTTGAGAGGTCAGCTTGGGCTAGCGAAACAGTTGCTCGATCTTGGTGCCCGCGTGAATGCCCGGGGTGCAAGAGAGTCTGGGAGAACTGCACTGGAAGGCGCTGCAGAATATGGTAGGCTTGATATGCTACAAGTTCTGCTCCATTATGGAGCCCTCACTACGGGAGCTGGACGACACCAATTCGTTCGAGCAGTGTCCTTTGCGGAGAGAGACGGACACTGTCCTGCGGCAGATTTTTTACGAAGCTCACGAGAGTGGACAGATGAGGACGCAGATTTGTCCGAGAGTCCGTTCTTTCTGTGTGACGAAGATTGCAGGCGTGATTGTTGTGATGAGATACATGGTTCTGGAGATGAATGCATACACGACTATACCGAGAACGAGGAGATGCAGTATGCTGCTCTGTTGAGAGAGCTTGGCACTAAGACTAAGTCTGGCGAGTCCGAGGAATCAGTCGATGAATCTGACGAGGGCTTTCTATGAGCTTTTTATACTTCTCTATTCTATAAATTCTTTTTCTTTTTTTCTTCTTCCTTCTACATCTGTCTAGTCCTTTTGTCGTTCGAGATTGTAATTAAATCCCAATGTCTTGTGAATTCCTGGAGCACTCTTTATATCCAGTACTCGGCTGGGAATATTGCTCAATTTTCCTAAATCCCAACTCCGATCAGAAGATGCCGTTGTCCATCCGGATTCTTAATCTGGCTTATTAAGGGATCCCTGGACAGATCTGCAGCTTCATAATTTACAGTAGCTTGAAACCTATTCGCTGACTCATCCCCGCTCCTCGTGCCTGGTGGTTGAGGCATGTCTGGGCGACGTCAAGATTCATGGATTTGTTTCAACTTGCACTGGTTGGATTGGAACGCCGTCAAGCGGGTACGAGAACCAGAAGCGGTAAAAGCAACAAGGCTCAGCCCTCTCGGAGTTTATCATGGCAGATGATCGGAGCAAGGGACGTCCATTACCATGCTTCGAGGCTATTAAGCTAGCTGAAAAATTAGATTATAATGAGACATTAGACCTTGAGCTCCCCCGGTCGAGATCTGTCATCGAGACCAAATGTCTCTCATCGTTATCTCCGAACTCAATAGCATACTCCCTCTGACAGATGATTCCTTCAGCGCCTGTTCGCTGCTGAGAGCCCTTCGCGTATACAGTTGTCCGCGTGTCAGACCCCAAAACCCTGCTCTCGTTGCTTGACTTGCCGGCCTCGTCTCTTCCGGTCTGACCAGAGGGGTGTTGATTAGAGGTACCCAAAATCCTCGGAAACAGCCGGGCGAGGAGTATCCTCAGAGATGGCAGGCAGGCGCATATAATTCCGATGTTCATCTCGATAATAGACCATGTAGTGATGCCGAGGGAGCCCTGAGTAGGGTTGGGAACATGTAGTGTAAATCCAATAAGGGAGTGTAGGCGAAGAATGCTGATAATCGTCACACTAGAACCGGGTTAGATTGATTCTGGGAAGAGTGATGGGGAGAAACCTACAAGGTCCCAACGCAAAACATAATGCCAACTCCAACCTTCTTTTTCCAGTCCAAGTTCAAAGCCTTCAACTGTGATAGAGGGACTATCAACATCCAGATATCAATGGCAATTCCCACAGCTGCATGACCCCAAACTATGGCATTTGAATTGGCGCAATGCCCTTGATGTTCACCATCCCACTGATTCCAGAAGTAGCTGACAGGCTGGCATTGGAAACCAAAAGCAAGACAAAACGCAATACCAGATACAGCATTAAGGATGACGGTGCCCAATAGGACCCGGCGGACACTTTGAGTTGGGAAGATGCGAAGGTAAAAGAAGAGCAGAGAAAGCTTTAGCAATGGGAGCGTTGCCATATAGGCAAAGCCTCCAGCATATAAATATATGCCAAATGTAGTTATGTCGGCGGGGGATAGGGTCCATATGTCTCGGCCGAGCCCGTGGGGTATAGTGCCACAGACCATAAAGAACATGTTAATGAAGCATGTTAGGTAGCTGAGGAGGATGAACCAGTCGTCGAGCCAGATCGGGGCGCCCCAGAAAATCTTGGCAGAGAATCTCTGGAGCACGAAAAGCGCAGAGATGATTGCGAGTGCGATAGCCTGTACAAAAGCTCCCCGCGAATTGTCGCGGACGGGCGCACCGCAGCTGGTCTGGCTTGAATTCGTGGCAACTTGAGGGAAGTTAGTCGGCATAAGATGGAAATCGTTCAGGCGACATACTGAGAGATTCCTTCACAGTGCAGCTCTTTGTTATGCAACCCGCCGCCTCCATCTGGAAGGCTTGGTTGGAGCAAAGACATCCTTGGTCCGTATCCTTGCATGTCGAGTTGGCCATGGCGGTAGTAAAACACTGGACCTGAAGGGGGTGGAAATTGAGCAAGGTTCGATGAGTTGGTGTCGCTTGGACATGACAAACTTACCGCGCAATCGGGCATCCCAGTAGGCACAGATGGTGATGCTGATGCGGTCTGTGCGAGTGCCAGGAGGCAAACCCGCACGGAGAGTAGCCAAAGGGCTTTCATCTCTAATATGAGGAGGCCAGCGACTGGCGAGGGTCGCGATAATTGAGAGGGCAGAGAGGGATGAGCTGTATATGTAGATTGCTGTTGAGTTGTGACGTCAGGCGAGAAAGGGGTTTGACAGCTCTGGCAGAGTTATTGTCACGCACATGCTTTAAAAAGCTAGACTACGGAACCTTTATGTGGCGTTTGCCAGCATATCAGATGGCTGCGAATAAGATTACCCGCTACGGAGAGTCCGGCACTACGCTAAGTCGTTAGGGGACAGACAGTTGCAGGGTGACAACGAGGAATCGTCGCTAAGCAGTATCGTGTTAGTCTGGTTGCGCGCATGACATCTCGCTTACCCCGGGGCTCCCCTCAAATCCAATCGGATGGCTAGCATTTCCCCCACCGCGCTTTGACTTTTGCATTGATGGGACATGGGACGGAGGAACCTAGTGGAGAGCGATGCTCGGCTGTTGGAGGGCCCGGGCGCTAGGGGACAGGGAGACACACGCCACTGTGACAGGCGCAACCAGGGTCGGTGGCGGGGCCTGCCGACTGTCGCGGCTCACCTGCCTACATTCCATCCCACAGAGGTCGAGACATACGACTCCCATCGAATCACTGTGGACGCAGCCTTATGGCTCCACGAAAAGACTCCGCGGCGCCAGCCCAGCTCACGACCTGACCACCCCAGTCTCACTCCCTCAAGCAAAAGCACAAATTGAGACCCCCAAATCGATCAGACCCACAATGGCCTGTGCGTCTTTGAACGAGCACGGCCCATCCCTTGGTCCGGGGGAGCCCTGCAAGACGCAATGGCCCGCCTGTTTTATCTTAATTTGCGCTATTGTAGTATTCCGCACCGCTAAATTTAGATACCCTCAGCGTTTCTACGCACTCGATTGCGAGAGATTACAAAAGACCAACTCCAGGCCCAATTGTCGACTGCCTAGGGCCTAGTTGGCAATTAATACTCGATCCGCGTTCTGATAAATCTGCCCTAACAAGGTTGTGAACGCCGGTCCCTCCCCTCCGCCTGTAACATTGATCTCAGCCATTGGTACTGCAGTTATCTTTTCTCAACAGGGCCTTACTGCCTGGCTAGCTTTTGACTGACTCACAGCACCATCCTTGGATAGCGAGAAAATTATCAGACAAATACACGTGCTCTGTATCAATATGTCTTGTCCATGCATCTAACGGGTGATACAGTGGGGGGAAAAAAGTTCCGACACACTTTTCCGTACCCCGCTTTCCCTCGACCTACACCAAAACCATCATCAACTTCAACCACACATTATGCTTCCAATTTAAGTCCAAATATCTCCTAAGCCACATCATTCTCCTCACAAGAGAACGAGGATCGTTTGGAGATACAATTCGGGCATATCAGCCGCCCGAATCGCCCGTAAGGAGGGCGTAAGTCAGCACGCAATTTATAGTATATTACGCCAGTATCAAGAATAACAATCTGCCCAGGATTAACCCAGACCCGGCCGTCCACACAAGCTTATAAAGAGGGATTTAAGGCAGGTGCTACTAGTAATAGGAAGAGACCCTCATATTATTATTAATGAGCTTATCGAAGAGGCCTGTTCAAGCTATTATGCTAAGACTTTAACTTCCACCCTCCGGCAGGAAGGGATCATGCACTTCCAATCACTTTTACGGCCGTTCATAAGCCCAAAGACAGCGAGAAAACATCTACGGTTTGCTCATCGATATATTAACCAGTCTGAGGAATCTTAGAGCCGTTAGACCTTCTCTAATAAAACAATCATAGCTCGCAGCAAGGGTCAGAGACGCACTTAGGTGTTCTGTAAACCGGTATATATGTCTCGTTTGCGATTGCGGCTCCTCTGATGATTCCTAGCATAAGAGACTATTCAGAGATAATATCCAGACCCAGGTCATGCCTACACGCCACTCACAGATGTTCTTCAGCGCCTTCAACTGCCGCAGGAGGCTGCCGATGGTACCACTTTACGAGGATCCAGAATCTGAACGTGGTAGTATAACAGCACGCTGTTACGAGCAGGAAGATCAACCCGGGTACGAACGGAAAACGTCGGAGCTCGGAACGGAACAAACAGACCCCGGTCGAACTGGTCGAACGGGAGCTCGTTCGACCACGTTCGACCAAAAGTGAAACCTTAACCTTAAATGGTCGAACAGGTCGAACAAGAGCGCGTTCGACCACGATCGACCAAGCAAATCAGAATAGTATATATAGTTTCACTCATTCCCACTTTCCCTGTCTAGATAGCTCTCCAGCTTTCAATACAATTCGATTACTCAAGAACACTTCTTGACATTATCAGACGTGATACGCAACCCTACGCTCAGCACGCTACGCCTCGTCACAACTGCCAACATAAACCGATCAGGTTACGGTTTACTACGTTGGGAACCTTGACCGTCACACACGCCGCCTGTTCGAGTGCTTAAAGCAGCACCTTCCTCGTATTATCACAAGTAACAGCCTCTTCCAGCACGATAATTCGAGCCTATTTACAAGTCGCCTCGTCTATAACTGGATCTATGAATGGTGTGAGAGTCGGAGGGCGGAGGTAATAGACTGGCCTCCGTACAGCCCTGACCTCAACCCCATTGAAAATCCATAGGCAATACTGAAAGAGAGGATCTATAAGAAGTATCCAGAACTTACTTACATGCCTAAGAATGAGGCATCAAGACAGGCTCTCATTAATGCCGCGATTGAGATTTGGCCACAAATTGAAGATGAAGTGGTCTATAACCTAGTCAAATCCATGCACTCCCGGCTTGCGGCTGTCATTCAGTCCCACGACTACTATACTAAGTATTGAATGTATAATAAGAATCTATGATTAAAGGGCTTCAAATTAATATATATTACTATTTAATTAAAATTTAATTAAATGCATAATAGTAGATTGAAAATGCACCCTTCATTTAGTGAAGGTACTAGTACACCGGGTTGACTCGGAATGTGTCGTTATTAAATCGGACCCACTGTATGTGTACCGAGGCTGCAATCCATTCTCGTGGATTTAGGATCACCTAGTGATCCGTGCACTCGTGCAAGAACCCATTTGCGCTACGTGTCACCCCTGAATCCACTCAACTGA
Organism: Ilyonectria destructans; assembly: GCA_020740775.1. Classification (NCBI taxonomy): domain Eukaryota; kingdom Fungi; phylum Ascomycota; class Sordariomycetes; order Hypocreales; family Nectriaceae; genus Ilyonectria; species Ilyonectria destructans. The sequence goes on from JAHEWK010000038.1 coordinate 25,287, forward strand.
GGCCTGAAGTTGAGTGGATTGCAACCCTGATGTGTACTGCAACTCCATTCTCAGCCGAGCATCGACCTTGTCTGCAGGGCTGCCGGGCATTGGATATTGGAATACCGTACTCTAGCTAGAATATTATCCACTCACACCTGTATCACTTCAAGGAACCCCAGTTACCGGGGGGGCGGGTCGGCTGACCACCTCGGACGTCAACCTTCTTCCCCGCAATGGTGCACTGCAGACTGGACCAGAAAGTTGCTAATCCAGGCTTAGCCTTATCACTAACCGGGTCTCCACAACATGACTTAAGCCCGGCAATGTCAGTAAAGTGCCACGAATGGCTCAAGCCCTATCAAACTACCCAATCCGGACTAACACCCAATCGTCTTCCCCGAAGTCATGTGGTCATGCTTCGGCTGTTCAGGTATTAAAGAACTTGACTGTGTGTTAAGAAGAGACTCCGGAGAACTCTTCTGCTTCGCTCTTCAACTCATCGCTACTATCCCAAGTTGTACGACATGTCTTCCATCAGTAAAAGCAACCCAAAGGGGGCGCCGCTCTCGAAAACCGAAAGCTCCTCGGGAGGAGTAGTACAAGATGTTCGACTTGGGCCCGCGCCTCAGCTACGACAAAATCGTTCCTTCATTTCTATTCTCGGCATGGCACTTGCGATAACTGCGGTTCCATTTGGTGTCGGCAGTCCGTTGATGTCGACAGTATACGGCGGCGGTCAACTCTCTCTGTTTGTTGGTGTCTTGGTTGTTGTCATTCTTCAAAGCACCGTGGCCGTGTCTCTTGGAGAGCTCGCTTCCCGCTACCCAACCTCTTCAGGAGTCTACTACTGGTCATACCGACTCATGGATGAGAAGCACTACCAAAATGCCATGGCTTACTTCACTGGATGGGTGTGGCTTATCGGCAACTGGACCATTGCGCTCTCTGTCAACTTTGGGTTCGCGTCTCTTATTGTCGCCACGGCTTCAACATACAATCCAGAGTGGACTGCTTCCGCGAACGAAACACTCTTCGTCTTTTTCGGGATATGCGTCATGATCTTCCTCATCTGCGTCGTCGCCGATCGAGCCCTGCCTTTGGTCGATACTGCGGCGGCTCTTTGGAGCGTCATCACGGTTGTTGCTGTCCTCCTTGCCTTGAGCATCACTGCAAAAGCTGGTAGACACTCAGCATCTTACGGTCTTACTCATTACGACGGCAGTCTTTCCGGCTGGGGCCATGGGTTCTCCTTTTTCATCGGCCTTCTACCACCTGCTTATACGCTTTCAGCTATAGGCATGGTCATGTCTATGGCCGAGGAGTGTTCGAGTCCAGAAATCGAGGTGCCCCGTGGCATCAGCCTTTGTGTACCAATCGGAGGTGTCGTCATGCTCGTTTTTGTTCTTCCAATCTGCTTTACGCTTCCGGCACTGGAGGATATTCTTACGGCGCCGTACGGTCAGGCCTTGCCGTATATCCTGGCGACTGTCACTGGTTCTAAGCCTTTGACCCTCGGTCTGCTAATCATGGTTCTCCTAGTAACTTTGTTTTGCTCCATAAGCATTACAACTACTGCCTCAAGATGCACATGGGCGCTGTCGCGGGGTGACGTGATGCCCTTCTCGAGAATTTGGTCTCGAACAATCTTCGATCAGCCCATCTATGCTCTAGCACTCGTCACAGTCTTGCAGATGCTCTTGGGCTGCATCAACCTCGGGAGTACCAGCGCTTTTACAGCTTTTGTCTCTGTGGGCGTGATCGCTCTGGCGCTTGCGTATCTGATTCCGATCAGCATCAGCTTAGTCCTCGGTCGAACGGAGGTTTCCAAAGCTCGATGGACCTTGGGTCGAAGGCTTGGCACAATGGCGAACTCTGTCGCTGTTTGTTGGATTCTATTCCAGCTTGTTCTTTTCAGTATGCCTGCTGCTTTACCTGTAACATCTGTTTCGATGAATTATGCATCTGCCGTGCTTGTTGGCTTCCTGTTCTTGTGCGCCATATACTACTTTGCGTGGGGTAGGAAGAGTAAGTCGAACCTGACTCCTTCTAGCGTTTCCATGCGTAGCTCACAAATTCACAGACGTTCAGGGACCGAAGGATGATATTACAATTATCGTGTATTGATGGGTAGGGGACATTTTCCCAGAGTTTGTGTAGCCCAGCTTTTAGCACAAGCAAGTTAATAATAATTTGCCCCCTGTCCATTTCTTTTCCCTTTAGATTTCCCAACTCTTGAAATTGCACTCGTGATTCTTGCCCGGACGCAGCATGTTGCCACTGAGTCCGTGGTCTGATTGCCAAAAGCCCCACGTAGATACATGGGACTCGGATGGCGACATGGTCTTGTGGAGTGGTTAGAGTGGCTAGCATATCTCGACTGTTGACGAAGTTACACCTGCGTCGAGGCCAAGAAGGCTCTATTCCCTGGATGCTCTACGTGGGCAAGTATGGAGCCTATACCTTTGTCTACAGCTGATGATACGGTGTTCCTGGCCCCTTTGACCAGAGGAAACCTGGTTGAGTACGATAGCAGTACCGAGGCTCTACGCTTCATTGCCAAGTGTCACGCTTACACCTGTACCTAATCCATTACTTTGTTATAGTTGAATCCGCTTGATTCATTCACTGGGCCGTCTTTCAAAAGTAGGTTGTCACAACAGGCAATGGGGATCAGAAGTGGAAAGAGGCTCTTGATTTCTATGTAATGAGGGTCTCATGGGTCGGTCTTTAAGATCATCCTAGGGCTTGACATAGGTGGAAGTCAGCAAAAATAGAGGAAAGTAGACAGTCATTCTTTGCATGAGGCTATACAAGCTCGTTTCCAAGTCTCAATTCTTAAATTGGCCGTATAGCATCTGCACTCGATTTGTAGGGATGGGCATGTGCATAATACACCTGTGTATTAAGCTGCATTTTATTATAATGAAGCAGCATTTTATTCCTAATAAAAAGCGCGCTTTTTATTGCAATATAAACTACTCATATATGAAGCTGGCCAAGTGTCATATAATACAAATAACCAAGCCAAAATAGGTCAATTTTTCCCTCGTTCCTTCGCTCTCTGACCCATCTTGGACCTCAAGTGTGTCCACAACTTGTCTCTTCTCCGTCGGAGGCGGGTTGGTGAGTGAACTCGCCGATAACAGCCTCAACTTCCAGACTTGATGTGCAATGGATTTCCATATACGTATCTTCGAGAGTAAGCCAACCGTCTTCTGCCAAATCTTCCCAGCTGACCACCGTAGAATCAACCTCATTGTGATGATCAAGAGGTTGATTCTGAGACTGCGTTAGCCTCTCTAGCACCCGTTCGTTCATGTAGATGAACGCTAACTTGTCAGCGTTGGCTGGTGTGAGCCTGTTGCGTGCCTTGCTGTGGAGGAAGTTGTTGAAGGAAGTCCACGGCCGCCTGCGGCGGCTGTGGCCTCAGGCAGCCGGGGCCCGTACAGCCCGTAATTCCCTTGCCTTAGCTAGCTAGTTACGCATCATCAATACACACATCTTTGACCTCTCAACAGTCTTGACGATCAGTCTGGCTGGTTGGCTGGAGCCGAAAAGGCACTAGTACTTCTTGGTCGGCTCCAGGAAGGATACAAGCAGAGTCTTAGTCGGGAGGTCACCCGAATTGTGTCACGAGGGGAGTATGTTGACGGGTTTCAACCCCGTCTGGGCCTCAATTTCGTCTTTGACAGCAGTGTCGCTATCCACCTCGTTGCCATAGAGATCTGTCAGTCTGCGGGGGCAGTTCGGAACTACATAAGTGAACCATTTCATGCTGATATCTACGGCGGTAGCTCCTAGCCTGTGCCTGTCTGAGAGCCGTAGAAGACTATGCAGGTATTGCCCGTGCTTTGAATGGTTTTGACGATCCTTCGAAACTTGTCTTGACCAGCCGACTTGAGAGAATTTGATGAATCGGAATCTTTAGTTCTGGTTGACAAGTTCCATAGCTTGCCGTTGAAAAGGTATACAATTGCACCTAGTAGAAGGGTAGAGAGGACGGTGAGGTCTAACACACCCACTGACTGCAGGGCCTCTGTGATCAAGGAGAGCTCGTCACTAGGAATAGGCTTGCACCACTGGTGTTTCCTACACTTTGGATGTCGTTCTGTGACATGATTGACGCAATTTCATAGGGCTAATTGGTGCCCTTCTAGAGACAAACACTTCACTCTAAGACCTCATTTAACTGCTTGGTAGGATCTCATCTTGAATTGTTATGCCGGAAATCAGTTCCGAACTCCGACTCTCCGCTTCTGTCGGAACATGCGGAGTTCTCCGAATCGCGAGGCGTGTCTCAGAAGCGGTTTGACCTTTCCGCAAGGGTCTTAGTTCTGCTTCCGCTGAGTAAGAACACCAATATCTACAGTATACTGTGGTCACTGGCAAATGTTTTGATAGTTCGGCTCCACAGGGTAGGGGTAGGTATCAGATATGATATGGTAGTCTCGGGGAGCAAAATGTACTGTATTGTCGTGCGGAAGCAAGCTTATATCATCATCATCCTCCACACGATTACCGTACTGGCCTAGGGATGGCTTGTGGACTCAGGGCCTTCCATCGATAACCCTGGGTCGCTTCCCTACGCGTCCGATAAGTGACCTGATAAGACCCCTTCCCTGGGGTCGGAGCTAGCAAAACTTTTGCCTGTGACCACAGTAATATTACAAGTCAACACTTCTAACTCCCGAGTGTAACCTTACTGCATGTGGTTAGCCCGGTAGAGGAATGGGGCCAGTGCTACCATGGCATGGCATGTGCCGTTTCACTTCCATGTCTAGAATGACGGGTTTGATGGACTCAATGAGGTAGATTAGCTTCTCGAGAGTCCTTGAGAATGGTTTAGAATGGTCTAATCTTGCTAGTTGGAATCATTCCCAGTATGAAGCAACACTTGGAATGGTCTCGCAGGCTTTAACCCTCGTGTTCAAGCCCCTTAATAGCGTAAACTCCCCATCGATCTAGACCCTGCTAACGCCTTTTGTTTGGGGAAATAGGATAAGCCCCCTCCAAACTCCGGGGTCTCCTGTCGCACGACACGATTGTTTGGATGACTGAACAACGATCGGGAAGAAGATCCCCTGTGAATCGGGCAACGAAAGACTTCTTGATTTTCTATCTAATGGAGCGACGAAGGTCGGTCTCTTATACCTATGTTCAATCTGCCGATATCATAGGCAGCAGGCTGCTGCCTGATGCTAGTGGTGGTCGTTCACCCTCATCGTGAACAAGTTCACGATTATCGTGATTCTTGCCTCATTTTGTGAACGAGCGACTTGATATTGACATCTCCGCTGCCATCCCCACGATCTCTTGCTTTGAAACGCGGGGTGAAGAAAGGCCGAGACGCCGCACCTCAGTGTCCAATTCCCGCAGATCGTCCCTACGTGGCCTACAGTGGACGAAGTTGCAAGTCTCGAGAACCCTGAGAGAGGCATCTCAGAAGATTTCCGAGATAGATTCATCATTGGTGTTCTCGGGGTCACGCACCATTCATTGACTGACCTCTGGCATCCCTACCTTGTCCTCTCATCTACTACTCGCCAGGACAACTTCATGCTCCTCGCTATTCGCCAAGGCCCTTGCAGCAATCTCACTACCATGATTCCCCGTGCCTCCCAGGCAGATCTCTTTTGCGAGACTTGCAACATCCCTTTCCAGCGTCGGGAGCATTACCAGCGTCATCTGCGCGCGCACACCAAGGAGAAGCCATTTTCCTGCACTGGGTGTGGGCAAAGCGTCGGCCGAGTGTGAGCGACCCGGGTGCGCCAGTCTGTTTGGGCACCTGGGTGCCCATGTGTTGAATAGTGGCAAAAAGAAGCTCCTAGAAATATCGCCATCAAAGATGAGAGTTGCCACCTATTGCCACTGGCTTAGCAAGCAGCTTCTAGTCGATTCCACATAGCACAGAAAAGGCATAAAAGGCTTGCCTTGAACTCTCAAAACAGGGACAGACGGACAGAACAACAATAAATAAATGTTTCACCCAAATATCTAACACCGTGTATCAGTCGCCCTAAAACCTGTCATTAAAGTTGTAAGACCTCCTAAGCCTGTGTCTTGCATATAGTTCTCCAATCTCGCCCAATCTGTTCATGTCTATGTCTATGTCTCGGTCTATTTCTATATTTATACCAAAAGTCGCTCGTTACCGAAACCTCCAAATGTATCTTATGCTTGTGATGTGTCATTATTCCTTCTGCTACTTTGCGGCGTCGTTCTCTTATGATGACACTGCCGTGCTAACGACAGCTCGGCTATCACTGGCCTCGGGCTAGCGATCGCCTACGCGGTTCGCCTCAAGGTCATGATCGTCCAAGCGGCCGTCATTGACGCTGTGCCCAGAGGCTCGCGATGAGAGCCTGTCGAGGACAAAGCGTTGGCTCTGATTGGTGCTCGGTCGAGGATGCTTGTCGTCGTTGAGTTTCTCGTGCTGTGCCTCGGCCTCGGCCATCAAGCACCTTTTCTGCACTGACCAGGCGCTGACAAAGTGTCCAGCGAACCACCAAGCGAAGAGGATAGGCATGGTCACATCGAGTTGCTGCCGGCAGCCGTTGGACCAAATGTCGACGAGCACGAGCCAGATGTTGTGGGCAGGCAAAGCCCACCCCCAGCGGTAGAAGCCTGGAGAGAGCTCGAAAGGGTAGAGAGTGCTTCCGATATTGAGTATAACCCAAGTCAGCATGAAGTAGGAGAAGAAACTCATGGGTATAATCGTGCCAACGACTGCATCAAGGACGAGGTAGTTAATCTCCATATAGAACCAGAGGCACATCCAGGTCTCGAAGAACTGCCCGGCCGTTACGCCCCAGTCCTCACGGAATGCCCAGATATACCCCGCCATACACAGCGAGCATATGAATGTATGTAGCTTGCTCACGCAGAGCCGGAAGACATAAACGTCACGCTTAGACTGCTTCTCTAGTACCCCGGCGGCACCCATAACGCCGTTCAAGGCCATGATAAAGAAGAACTGCATCAGGATGGGCATAACCATAGAGACGGTGTTCAAGAGGACGCGCGTGCCGTGGTTGGTGGGCATGAGGTCAAAAGCCGTTGCCTCAATTGGGTTGAGGTAAGCGGATGCTGAGGCCGGGTTGGTCATGTTGACCGCGGCGGCCGCATCCGGAGCTGTGCGGTAGTAAACCCTGGATGCGGCGCCGACCAGGGTCTGCAGGTTACCGCGGATGGAGGCGACAACGGCCGGATAGTAGATGCCATTGTAGATGTAGGTGACGGCATCGCTGGCGTTGTAAGCAGTCGTGTTGTCACCCTCGATGGTGGCTAGGAGCCGATCCGATGCGCCAGAGTGCGTGTAGACGGCGCCCCAGTAGCCGTGCTTGCAGACAGCCTCGTGGAGGGAGTCAGGAGTAGGGTACTGTGAGGACGATCCAAACTCGACGGTCGGGAAATCTTTTCCCTCCAAGGCGCTGTAAGCACCTGTTACGGCTTGACCAATTTCACCGCCGTCGAAGTCGATGGCCAGTACTTTGAGATTGTGCGTACGAGTGCCGGATTTAAAAAGGGCGCCGTAGAGGTACGACATGTTTCCGAGGAAAAGCATCTGCAGTAAGAAGCCGCTGAGCATAATGGGAAGCATGTAAAGGTTCCATCGTCCGTTCCAGAAGGCGGAGGTGGCGGGTTGTCGGTTGTGTGATCGAGCAGGTATGATGGACATTATGTCTCTCGGTGACTTCTTGTTAGTGTTGAGATATTGAAGATGAATGGAAAGGAGCAATTGTCTGATCCGTTGTAGGACTCGGGAGAGGCACAGGTCTAATATAGTGGACTCTGAAGTCGGCGGTGGGAGTATATTCCTGGCCGCATCTGTTGTCGGGTTGATGTAAGCATCCGCATGTGCTGTCGCAAGCAGGCATCCGGAGATAGCCAAGCACCAGTGCCGAGTGCAAACGTCCGTGCCAACTGTTTGCTCAAGGCGTCATATAAATCCATAAAAATCGGATGACTCAGCGGCTATTTCGGCCGGTGGAGTCGCCCGGATCGGCAGCTAAGGACGGAATGCTACAGTGGGACGCAAGAAGTTGAGTCTTTGAAGCCGTACCAGTCTAATCAAGCTAGCCTGATCAAGCCCTACGGATAACGACCCAATCAAAACAAGGGCTCAATCAGGCTAGCTTGACTGGGCCGGTACGCCTTCAAAGACTCATGAATACGGAGTCCTCCGAATCAAGTCCCGTACCCCTGCAAAGGACCCGCTTGAGGCATGGCATACGTCATTACTGAAAGTTCGATGTCATTGCCGAAGCGGAGTCGTGGACAACAAACAACTGCCGACAGAATAAGTTCCGGCGAGGCTGACTTGAATGAAACCCTGATGAACGAGATCAGCATAAGGATTATGCTGGCTTGGGCTTGCCAACAAAAAGATGTCTCCATGCGCGCGCCCAACCAACTCGACGTCATAGCCTATACCGAGGACATGAGACGAGCACAGTGATCGGAATGGTCTGGTCTGTCTTGGTCTCGGTCTGGTCTAGACCGCCAAGACTTGGTCTGGTCTGGCGATTTCTCGAGACCATGGTCGGACCGGTCGGACCGGTCCGACCATTAACTGCTATAAATAGATCGGGGTGGCTGAATCTTAGCCTAATGCAGTTAGAACATTCACGGATAAGGATAAGGATAAGGATTAGGAATGAACCCCTGAGAACAGCTGTTTTCCACTCACATAAAACAATCAAGTCCATAACAACCTGCTTGTATGCTATTGTTATGGAGTCTTCAACGTCTCTTACACCATCTCCTGTCCCTACGCCGTCACCCACCCCTACTCTGTCGCCTGCCCCTGTTCTTCGATATCACGAACCTCCGGATGAGTTCGTACAGGACCGTATCACGTACGTGAAACGCGCGACAATTGCAAAAAAGGGATTTCGTCCAGGTTCATCACACATCTGGAAGTATGGCCTCCAATACATTCGAGGTAGCGATCAGAAAGAGGTGTACTACTGCCACGAGTGCACTGTTGGAAAGAACAAGCAAGAATTGTTTGTTATCAATGGCACTTCTAGGGTCAGAAATCACCTAGAACAGAAGCACCAGATTGATCCCCAGAGTGGCATCAAGAGGAATGGTTCTGTACGGAAGTCTGTACTGGAGCAGCAGAAGAGCGCGGCTGCTACGAATGCCTTCTTCTGGAAAGACTCAATTGAGAAGTTCAAAGAGCTTCTGATTCGTTGGATTGTGTACTGCCATATTGCTTTCTTTCAATTAGAAAATCAGTATTTCCGAGAACTACTCTTCTTTTTGAATCCGGCACTTCTCAATCACCTCCCCAAGGCAGCAAAAACTATTCGAAACTGGGTTATGGACGCCTTTCGGTCGAAGAAGCAACGGCTCAGAGAGGACCTCCAGCGCTCGCGGAGTAGAATCTCCATCTCCTTTGATCTCTCGACTTCTCCAAACCCTTACGCGATTCTAGGTGTCGTCGCCATGTGGATAGACACTGCTGGCAAGCGACAAACTACCGTTTTGGGTATACGACGTGTGTACGGCCATACTTGGGCATTGTAGAGTAGAGGGAGCTCTACCCACTTCTCTACCCTACCCAGGTAGAGGAGTGACCTCCTCTACCCTACCCGGGTAGAGTGGGTAGAGTGGTGGGTAGAGTAGTGGGTAGAGTAGGTAGAGGGTAGATTGGTGGGTACACGATAGGGTAGGTAGGGAAGGTAGACGCCGTATATATGCTTAATTCTTCGAAATATGCCTCTTTATACTATACATCCCAATCCTCCTCATCGAAATCAATATCCATCTGATTATCTATCTCCACAGCCTCTATAATCATCGCTAGTAGTGCCTCCGAAGAGATAAGCTTCCTCGTAAACCAGTTGCCCATGCACTCTAACCTCTGGATGTTCTCTGGCGATAACCTAAGCCTATCCCAGCTCTGTGTACGGCGTGAGCCCGAGAATTGTTGTTCTGGTTCAGCGGATGAGGATGCGATTGAGAGGATATTGATGGCCTTACGGTGGAGACGAGGATAGCGCCGGCGTTGCTCTAGAACTAACCACCACTGAAGAGGAGTTATCTTTAGAGCACCAAGATCGATAGTTTTATCTTCAATAAACGCCATAAACGTATCTTCATCCTCTTGTGAAGTAGGTTGAATTTTTAGACGACGTTTCATCCGGTCTAATTCATTCTCTACCCTCTTCTTCGAGGAGGGAAAATACTTCGAACACCCGTTAAGTTGCCAAGGCAAGGGACTTAACGGCTGAATATCCAGCCCGAAGGGTAAATACCGTATACCTGCTATTAAACTATTCTGGGGGAACCCCCTAGAACCCCCCTTTCAACTGCGGCGGTAACCAGCTGTTAAAACCACTTCAAACCTGCAGTAAGGGAGTTGACTGATAGACATAGAGGTCCCTCTACCACTTCCTGTCGGGCCCAATCAACTATATACCGTATACCGAGTTCCCCTTTCCCTGTAGCTTATAGGAAAACGTCATTTAGTCAATGTACCGTGGTGGATACGGCGGATCGATCAGCTGTTGGGCTTGACGGCGTTGTTGGTCAGCAAGGCGCATCTTCATCCCTGCCTTATAGTTAGCCACAAACGCAGTACGTAGGAAACGCAGGCGTATAAACCTTGCGTGGGCGTGTGGTTATAGAGGCTCTGGCGGTCGAAAGGCGCCTCAAGGAGTAGGCCTTGCAGCGAGGTAACTCGTGAGACGGCAACATAACTAATACCGGCCTGGAAGTCGCGTGTAGCGAGGTCAGTAACTATCTGATCCTTCGTTAGGCTCTGGCATTTGTGAACAGTGATAGCAAATGCCACGATCAGGGGAAACTGCGTGCGGGCGCAGGTCTCGTTGCCCACTAGGAAATCACGCGTGACTGGAAGGATGGGTACGATTTTCCTGCCCCCGTTAGTTGTTAGATACGGCGGTCCATCGTAGCTATCGAAATCCACCATAATAACGGCTGGGGGGTCTTCCCATGGTTTGGCGCCTGTATTCCAGGCGATATCGTATACAGTACCCTGGGCGCCGTTAACTAGGCCAGCTGGCTGCCATAGATTAGTCGTGAGCATTACCCTGGCGCCCTTAGCAGCAGGGAACTTGTTGGATAGATTGCCAGCGTTGTCGTTTGGCGCCTGCTCCGCACCGTTGCCCCGATTCTTTGCCTCCACCTGTATTGCCGGGGCGTTGAGCTGTACCATATGCTCGTAATTGTATTCGTTGACGCGTGCCTTTGTAGAATACACCCGCAAAGCGGTCCTGAATCTGTCAACCTCGCTCTGTGTTAGCTTGGCCTGTACCCGATTGGTAAGGAGGTTCCAGGACGATATAGATAACTTAACTTCACGCAGTTCTTGCAAGGCCTGACGGAACCGGGCCTGATCGTCCCCAGCCTGGCGCTGTACCGTGGTCAGGAAGACGGTGGGGTCAAATAGCCGGTAGGCCACTTGCCCTCTCCTTTCCAACGAAGACAGTCTGGTGCTAGTCGAATACAGGGGCTTTTGCCGGACTGGTGGTAACTGGAAGAAATCGCCCACAAGCAAGACACTCACACCACCAAAGAACTCGAGGCTACGTTGTGGAAAGGCTTGCCGCAGGCGGGAATCGATCCGCGCCAGCTGCTCAAGCCCTAGCATGCTCTTTTCATCGATAACGAGGTATTTGACGTGCCGTAGGCGGGACTGAAGGGCGGCTGCGTCGGTTGGGGGAAGGTCGGTAAAAGCACCACCTACTGGGAGACGTAGCAACGAATGTATCGTGCTGCCCTGTATCTGGTTACTCGCAACGCCTGTTGGCGCTACGCGGCAAATAGGGCTAGGATTCGGTAGGGCAGCCGCCTGAAGATGGGAGGAAAGCACCTTGATAAGGAAGGACTTGCCTGTACCACCACCACCGTCAACATGGAGAAGGATTTGAGTAGGATTTTGCTCCTGGAAGTGGCCCATGAAAGTGTCGTACACGAGCCGTTGTTGTGGGTTAAGCTGGTCACGCCAGTGAGGGCCAAGAACCTCCACATTGTTGGCGATAGGGTGGCTAGCGATAAGGTCTTTCCAGTAGCTGTCTCGAAATTCCGGATAAGTGCCCACATGCCGTGTCCAGTCGTAATTGACGTCGATATCGCGGCGGCCAAGTAGGTCAAGACCTTCCTGGGTAAGGGGGTTGTCAGGTAAAAGGGCGGCGAGGCGGATCCAGTCTTCGTCATCAAATTCTTCCTCCACAGGCAGAGTCTCGTACTGATCCTCTTGAGGTTGTAATCGAGCCTCTTTTGGCCGGCCGTAATGGTCATCACCATGACTGTGGTGCTGCCAACAATAGGAGAAGGCCTTAGCGTGAGAATTAAAACGCTGGCCGCCAAATGTGAGGAGCTCATCAAGGCGGCGATGTGGGTAGTTTAACGTTAGCTTTATGCGGCAGTAATCTGGCCACTGTTGGCCTTCTGGATCAGCCTAGTAGCGAGGAAAGTAGACCAATACACGAGGCCTGCCGTTAACGTTTCCTGGCTGCCATTGCTTCCACATGGAAGGGTTCCTAGACCGGAAATTCCAGTATTTGAGAAAGGAAACATAGGTCAGGTCCTCTAGGGCTTCTGGGCGTTGACAGTACTTTTCGTAGACGTTGGGGGCCTCGTCAACCTCATCGCCGTCAATCCGTAGGGAGCGGAAATGCCTGTCAGGATTACGGCAATCAACGTATAGGCAGGTTCGTGAGCCCTCTTGTAACGGCAGACCGAGGAGCAAGTGGCTAACCTCCTGCTTCGAGTAGACTCGCTCAGCAACCAGCTGATTTAGGAGCTTTGACGTGAAGGAAATCAGGGGGTTGTGGTCCTTGACCCGGGGCACCAGGGCCTTCCCAATCTGAGCAAACGACTCGCTCTTCTTTTCCGACTTGGAGCAGTATTTGGCTGCGTAATCGATTACCTGCTGTAGGCTCGTGCAGGGCGAGACATCTGTATTGGCTAGCCATGCAACGGTAAGCAAGCGGTTGTAGTGGTTAATCTGGCTATCGTTCCGCTCGCCCCTGAAGCTCCAGTGCTTAGAATGTGGAACCTTGTCAAGGGAGGCTAGGAGGCGCTGCCCGTGAGGAAATCCAAAGCGGCACTCTACCTGCTTGGTATGCTTATTGAGCTGCATACAGTAGTTGTTGCATCGGTGGCGTTGCACGCGGTTGACTACCATTGATAGGAACTGAACGGTAAGGGGATGCTCCAATAGATTACTGATCAGGGGATTCCCTTCCCCAGGCGCCTGTATCCGCTGAGGCTCTGGGTTAACAGCAGATACGTGATATCCCTAGATTCGAGCGAATTGCTCTCGGGACTGACTATTATCAGGATCTAAGTCTGGGTGGCCATTTAACCAATACAGGCCATGGTGGTGACTGGAACCCCTGCCCTGCCACTCGTAGCGACCCCAAAAGTCCGCTAGGTTAAACTTCTGCTTCAGGACAATAGTCCTAAAGAGCATATAACGCTTATGGAAGTGATAAGCGGCAATGTGGGCGTTGTCTCTCAGTAATTGCCGGGACAGGGCCATCCGCGCCGCCTCAGGAGCTGCTTTCCACTCTTGGAATCGAGGCATATGACGATATAGGGACTCCCAGTGGTAATCAGCCGCACTTGCAGTAACGAAAAGGCCAGGCCTGCCTAGATCGTAGGCATATGCCTCCAATTCCTTCCTTTGCTTATACCAATATGGACGGGTGCCCCTGATTACGGCGGCTTGGCGCGTGATCGATGGATCAGGGCCTGAGCCTCTGGCTCGTCAGGCTTAGCCATCGCTTCCTCTATGTTAGCGCGCGTAAGAGGTTGACGGCGGCCTTCGTGTTGCTTGACTAAGTAGTTGCTTCGCTTTCTGACCTGCGCACGTAACAGCGTGTTGAGGGCGACGAAAGGCCACGTCTTATGGCGGGCAAAACGTCCGTCTTGCCATCTCACAAGGCTCGAAACCACTACATCCACTCCACTTTTGGACCAAGTAGAGTGGATGGACCATTTTTAGGCAATTACAAAGTGGATGTAGCACACTTTCGACCGGAGTGGAATGGATGTACACGTGGATTTATAAGTGGATTTTTGTAAGTGGACTTTTGAGGCTATTCACAACCTCGTCGACGCCTATTCAGCCTCACTTTCAGAGGTTGACACTAACTCTTCAGCCTCTTGCTGCTGTGATGAATCGTCAACCTCGCTGGCGCTGTCCTCGCCCTCGAATAGCCATTTTGACTCAGCAAGAGCCAGCTCGTCGTCGCTTAGAGTCCCACAGCCGGCATCCAGCTTACTTTCGAGGTGTGACTTAAGCAATGGATCCAGGTCCTTGATAAGGCCAGCACGGTACCAAGAGCGTAAGACCTGACAAATGGCGATAATCTCAGCATCTAGGTTCGTACGCAACCCCGAGACCATCTTGCCAGCAGCTGAGAATAACCTCTCACACTCGGCTGACATCGGCTGGATCGTCAGGAAGTCCAAGGCCATCCTGGATAACCGAGGATATCTGCTTTGCTTAGTGATCCAGTAACCAATTGGATCACGAACGTTGCCGTCGCTGGCGTCACGATCCATCTGCCACGCTTGGTACTCGTCACCATCAATAGCTGCTGAGTAGGCTGGTATTGAGTTCGGCAGACGACTGTTCTTCTCGAAGGGATCGAAAAACCGAGGTCTTTTTGCCGGTGGCTCGTCGTCGCCTCTGCTGCTGCTGGTTCTAGCCTCGAGATGAGCGTAATCGGACAGCCAGACGTCGGCAACCATCTCTTTTGCCTTTTCAACCCAACTAGGCTTATGAGCCCACGTTTCATCAAACCAGTCCCAACGATAAGCTGGATGGAGCGCCATAGCCGTATAGTAGATAGGCGTCTCGTCCAGCCGCTGATAATATTCATCCAGCTTATCCCAAGCAAGGTTGATTCCGACGCGGAAGTGCTCTGGATCAGGAAAATCAGCAGCAAGCTGCTTATATTCTTCCAGTGTGTTAAGCAGCAGCTCATAGCCAAGCACCACGTCCCAGATATTGCCATAGGAGCCAGTCCAGCCTTGCTTACGCCTGCGGATGTGCCCATCACCCTCAAGCGTCTTTACCACGGTCTCAAAAACAGTCAGAATAGCCTCCAAATGGTAAAGAACCTCCCAGTCTTTGTCCGTTAGCTGATTCTCGTCTCGGAGGATGCGTGGTTTTTTCGCCAACTTGGCTTGTGTTACTTGGCCAGTCTTTTTAGACCGATTTTCGTCCTCCCATTGCGCCTTATACTTGATCAGCAGGAGTTCGATAGAGGCTTTCAACCGTAGAGCCCTGCGGATCATGTAGAGTTGTGACAGCCAACGCGTGTCGTTATCGATAATTAGCTTGAGTGGTTTCTTCGATCGGAGTTTAAGGGCGGTGGCGCGATTAATTTCGTCCTGTTAGATATGCCAAATTAGTATGAGACGAATAGGATTTAGTAAAATCGCTTACCCTTTGGACGTCCTTGAATAAGTAAATCAGCCGATGGCTAATACGCACATCAACTACGATATTGTGTAACTTGCCAACTGGTCCTCTTTTGCGCCATCGAGCGTATTCAGTATCAGATAACGCTTCTGCGCCTGATAATTGCTGCTCGAACGCGTCGACGTTTTTGCCAAATAAGAGCGCCTTGGCTGACAAGTTAATTGTGTGGCCAATACAGCGTCCTCGGCGTAGTCGGCCATCGAACCCAAGTTCAGCACCAATGACCTCCATGGCAGTATCGTTGTTTTCAGCATTGTCGAGCGTGAAATAGCCAATCTTCTCTGGACCCACGCCGAGAGTGTGTAGGACGTCGAGAACCTCCCCACCGATCGTTGAGCCGAAGTGACGATGAGCCTCTGGAACCCCAATCATGATTTTGCATGGCCGATTCTTCTCATCTCTGAAAAAACAAGCAATGCCGTAGAGGGCAAGCTTATTTCGAGACGTCCAGCCATCAAATGAGATATGAATCGCTCCAGGGGAGTTCCTCAGCACCTCGATAACCTTCTGCTTGTGGCGGTTATACTCTTGAATGATCTTATATCGGACAGTCCTGGCACTCAAGTTGGCGCGCTGGATCGAAATGGAGGGATTCAAATAGTCGAAGATTTCTCGGAGAATGGGGTTCTCGGCGAAGGAAAAGGACTGGTTGCTGCTGACAATTAACTCGACTAGCATACGCTGAAAGTGTTGCTTATCAAAGCGTGAGATGAAGCTATTCGCGATATTCTGTTCCGTAGGCTTGTTGACGTCCAGTTTCAAAACAGAGGCAATAGTCGGCTGGATCGATTTCAGTGCGCCTTCGGATTTCAGCTGTGCTGTGCTCTTTTTCTCTCCCTCTGGTGCTGGTGATTTGTGCTCACGCCATAGATGATTTGCCGCGTTCTGGAGACCTAAAGAGGTAAAACTCGCGATAATGGGACGATTTCTGAGGATACAGTCCTTGCAAGCCCATTTGCGTAAGCCATGACGTTGAATATCATAGCCAAAGTCCCACAGCCAAGAGCTAGCATGACGAGCGCGTTCTGACCAAGTCTAGTGTCAGATATGTCAGAGGCGAAAGTGGCCACCTATTGCCACCTATTGCCACGAGGCTTAGCAATCAGCTTCTAGCTGATTCTATACAGAAGAGAAAGGGTATATAAAGCTTGCTCTGAAACCTCAAGAAAAAAGGGAGGGGAGGAGACAATTTTTTTCACTCCAATATTTGACATCTAGCCTCTGAAATGGCGAAAAAGCCGGTCTTCGAGGTGGTGCTGTTGGCCTGGCTGGTTGGCTGACATCGTCAAAAAATTATCTCTTGCAAAAACAACAGCAGGAAATCTGTTGAAAACGCCTCAATAGGGGCAGTTTCTCGTATGACGTTTATACGATTAGCTTGGGAGGAAATCGACCTTGGCTAACTTGGGTCTCGGTACCTCGATTTACTAGGCAATTATATACAAAAATAAGTACTATCGGCCGTGCAAGCTCAGGGAATATGCCACTGTACCTAAATCCACCTAAATCCACTCCATTACATCCACTTTCAGGTCCGAATGTAGTGGATTATAGTGGATCAATTGAGGAACCCGCACCCCACTGTAGATCATTGCGAGAAAACGATTACTATCGATCTATCTTGAAATCTTTATTATTTCCTGAATTGGAAGAGTGGTAAGGTGGTGGGCTGGCTTTCATCATGACCTCTCTGGCAAACGCCGAGACCTTGGTGGGGCCAAGCGGCCGCGTGACGACGCCGATGAGGCTCCGAAGCATGAAGCGAAAGCTCGAGGACACTGCGAAAGAACCGAACAAAAGCAGCCGATATGCCACGAGAGCAACAACGAGAGCGACAACGATTGAAGGAGAAGTCGGTCATGCGACAGACCCAAGGAAGGGAAACAGTAGCAACAACAACGAGGGAAGGGCGATGCTCCAGAAGGCCTTGGAGTTATTGGGCGAATACCGCGCTGAGTTCCAAGGGCTAAGGGAAGCCATCAAGGAGCAGAACGGGATCATCAGCAACCAGCAAGAGGTAATTCGAGATTTGAAGGAAGCAGCTGAGGAACAGCAAAATACGGCCCAAGAGTTGAGTCAACAATTGGAAGACACCAAGAAGCAGATGGGCGATGAGTTGAAGCTCATTCGCGAACAACTTGAAGCTATCACCGCGAGCGCGGCAGCTACCCCGCACATCTCTTTCGCTGACGTCATGCGATCGCCACCCTCGTCCCGACCTGGCGACATCCCATCTGGCAACATATCGCCCTCAAATCTCACCGATGCATTTTATTGCACGGTCGACACCTCAAGGGTGGAAAAGGAAGAAGCTGAGCTAATTACAGCAAGTGCCATCCGGACTATCGTGGAGAGTGAGGTGCGTGCTGAGCAGGGCCAGTCTAGCTGGCGTTGCCAGGCTGTAACCAAGGACCGGAAGAGCCCGAACCGGATCAGGATCGTGTGCAGAGATGAAACTGAACACAAAATGGTGAAACGACTGGTAGGAGCCAAGTTGGTACGAGGCGCCCGGGTGCTACGGGATGAGCTCTACCCCATTAAAGTGGATAACGTTAATCGCATAGCAGTGCTGGATGAAGCGGGTAACATCCGTACGGGAGCTGCCGAGGCCTTTGGGAAAGAAAATGATACTCAGATTGCAAAGATAGTTTGGCTAAGCAAAAGAGACATCCCCAAAGCGTACGGTTCCATGGTTGTTTACCTTAGCAAGAGTTCAGACTCGAAAAGGCTCCTCTCGGAGGGTTTCTTCTATGCTGGAGGAGAATCTGGATACACCAGAGTATTCGAACGCCGGCCTCGCCCAAATCAGTGTTACAACTGCCAGCAAGTCGGCCACAAAGCCTTTCAATGTGGTAAAACCCAGGTTTGTGGAAAATGCGCAAAGGAAGGTCACCACCATAGCACATGCAATGAAACTATCTTCAAGTGTGTGCTCTGTGGGGGTCCCCACGAGTCGTTCAGCAGAAATTGCAAGAAGCTCTACCCTTCTCCGCATGAGTAGCACGCTTCGAATGATCCAGCTCAACGTACGAAAACGCGGCGAAGTTCATGAAAGTTTGATGAACGACAAAGACATTCAGAACGCAGCAGTGCTAGCCATCCAGGAACCACAAGCGCGGAGGATTAAGGGTCGTCTTTTGACGACTCCAATGGGACACCATAAGTGGATGAAGATGGTACCACCGACGTACAGAGAAGGCAGATGGGCGATCCGAAGCATGCTTTGGATCAGGAACGATTTGGATGCAGAGCAGGTGCCGATTGAGTCCCCAGACATAACGGCGGCACTGATACGACTCCCGGAACGCTCAATATTGGTGTTCTCTGTCTATGTTCAAGGAATTGACGTTGAGGCGCTGAGGAAGGCGTGCGACAACCTACGTAAAACTATTGAAGATACGAGGCGAGACGCAGGAAGAGTGGTGGACGTGGTGATTGCGGGCGACTTCAACCGTCACGATCAGCTCTGGGGAGGGGAGGATGTCTCGCCAGAAAGACAGGGCGAGGCAGACCAAATCATCGGTCTGATGAGTGAGTTTGCTCTCAGCAGCCTGCTCCAGAGAGGCACGAAGACTTGGCAAGGTGGAGAACATGAATCAACGATCGACCTGGTCCTCGCATCCGAGGACCTAGCGACCTCAGCTGTCACATGCGCGATACACGGTACAGAGCATGGCTCCGATCATCGTGCCATTGAGACGGAGTTCGACATTTCGCTTCCGGTGCCGAAGGCCAAGGAACGACTCCTACTCAAAAATGCACCATGGAAGGAAATCAACGTCCGAATCGCCGCTGCACTAGAGACCACTCCGACGGGTGGTACCGTACAGCAGGAGACGGACAGGCTCATGTCAGTGGTGCTAGAGGCGGTTCGCGCTCTGACACCCAGAGCTAAGCCGTCGCCCTACGCAAAGCGCTGGTGGACCTCAGACCTCACGCAACTCCGGCGGATATACACGTACTGGAGAAATCGCGCCAGAGCATCAAGGCGAGCAGGACAAACGTGTGAGGAGCTCGAAAACACAGCCAAAGGAGCAGCAAAGCAGTACCACGATGCCATCAGACAGCAGAAAAAGACGCACTGGAACGAGTTCCTAGCCAATAACGACAACATTTGGACGGCAGCAAAGTATCTCAAGTCTGGAGATGACACAGCATTTGGCAAGGTGCCCCAGCTTGTAAGGGCTGATGGCACGCGCACAACCAACAATAGCGAACAGGCCGAAGAAATGCTAGCCACCTTCTTCCCCCCTCTACCGGAGCACATCGAGGAGGAAGGGGAGAGACCACAGCGCGGAGCTGCCATCACCATGCCAGACATCACCATGGAAGAGATAGAGCGGCAGCTCTTCGCGGCAAAGCCGTGGAAAGCACCCGGTGAAGACGGACTACCCGCTATGGTCTGGAAACAGGTTTGGTCAGTTGTTAAGCAACGAGTCTTATCGTTATTTCGGGCGTCGTTGGAAGAAGGAGTACTGCCTGACCAATGGAGGCGTGCCAACATTATTCCTCTCAAGAAACCAGACAAAGGAGACTATTCGATTGCGAGGGCATGGAGACCTATATCGCTTCTGTCTACGCTGGGCAAAGTATTGGAGTCGGTCATTGCAGAAAGGATCTCACATGCCGTCGAGACATATGGACTGTTGCCAACAAACCACTTCGGAGCCCGTAAACAGCGGTCTGCTGAGCAAGCGCTGATGCTGCTGCAAGAGCAAATCTACGCTGCCTGGCGAGGCCGACGAATCCTTAGCCTCGTGAGTTTCGACGTCAAGGGGGCATACAATGGAGTGTGCAAAGAGAGACTCGTCCAACGATTGAGAGCAAGGGGGATCCCAGAGGAGCTGCTTCACTGGATTGAGGCCTTTTGCTCGAATCGCACAGCGACCATTCGGGTCAATGGACAGGCATCGGAGGTGCGAAGCTTGCCACAAGCTGGTCTGCCGCAAGGGTCCCCTCTGTCTCCGATTCTGTTTCTATTCTTCAACGCAGACCTCGTGCAGCAGCGAATTGATTGTTACGGAGGAGCAATAGCCTTTGTGGACGACTTCACAGCGTGGGTCACAGGCCCGACAGCAGAGAGCAATCGCGACGGAATTGAAGCAATCATCGAGAATGCGCTGGACTGGGAGAGGAGGAGTGGCGCAACCTTTGAGGCGGAGAAGACGGCGATCATACACTTCACCCGAAAGGCGTATAAGTCTAACTCAGAGCCCTTTGCAATCAAGGAGCGGCTCGTCCGGCCCAAAACCCAAGTCAAGGTTCTCGGAATGATTATGGATTCCGGCTTGAAGTACAAAGAACACATTGCACGAGCAGCGACCAAGGGCTTGGAAGCGGCCATGGAGTTACAACGGCTCAGGGGTCTCACCCCAGCGACAGCAAGACAACTGTTTACAGCCATGGTTGCCCCAGTAGTAGATTACGCCTCGAACGTCTGGATGCACGCGTGCAAGTACAGAAGAGCCAGTCCCATCAACCGAGTCCAAAGGATTGGGGCACAAGCAATCGTGGGAACGTTTCTCACAGTGGCAACAAGCGTAGCAGAAGCTGAGGCACATATCGCCAGCGCACAGGAACGTTTCTGGAGGCGGGCGATCAAGATGTGGACTAACCTCCACACCCTGCCAACAACCAACCCACTTCGTAACGCTACATCCCGCATCCGAAAGTTCAGAAGATATCACCGCTCGCCATTTTACGACATGGCAGTGGCACTCAATGAGATACCAGTGGAGGAACTAGAAACGGTCAACCCGTTCACATTGGCACCTTGGGCAGAACGGTTACAAACCATCGTTGCCGACAAGACAGAGACGACACAAGCAGATCTGGGCTGGGCAGTACGCATCGCAGTGAGCTGTTCAGCACGGAATGGAGTAGTAGGCGTCGGTGGGATCATCGAGATCCCTATATCGGTGCGAGGAGGACCGAGGCGTGAGCGATTTTCCTTCACGCTTGGCGTGAGAACAGAACAAAATCCGTTTTCTGGGGAATTGGCGGCGATGGCATATGCAGTCAGGCACTTACCTGACCTCAGGTACCGAAGCGTAGCACTGTTAACGAGCAACAAAGCTGCTGTGCTTACGCTGCGAAATCCTCGCCAGCAATCTGGTCAAGAGTATGTTGGATGTATATACGACTCCATTGAAGCATTAAAGGGTAACGGAAATGTGGTAACCGCCATATGGATACCCATCAGTGCTGAACATAAACTCTTGAAGACTGCTAAAGAAGAGGCGCGAGATGCAACCCGAGATGGTGCTATCCCGGCCCTGAAGTTTCCTAGAATGAGATCAACAACCCTTAACTTGGCTCTAAGGAACCAGGGCACTAACCAACGCCTGCCAGACAACGTCGGAAGGTTTTCAAAGAGAGTCGATGCTGCGTTACCAGGTAAGCACACTCGACAACTATACGACGGCTTGTCATGGAGAGAGGCCAGCGTACTGGCACAGCTCAGGACAGGTATGGCCAGATTGAATGGATATCTCTTCCGGATTACAGCAGCAGCATCAGCACAATGCGCATGTGGACAAGCGACAGAGACAGTCGAGCATTTCCTCTTCCGATGCAGAAAATGGATAGCACAGCGGGCTCAAATGTTGCAGTGCACCGAGACACAAAGAGGAAATCTCTCATTTTTCCTGGGAGGAAAGGCACCAGCAGACGACGCAAAATGGACGCCAAATATGCAAGCAGTCCACGCAACAATACGATTTGCAATAGCCACAGGTCGACTTGACAATACACAACGGTAAAACCAGATGGCAAAATCCCCTACTTACTTTCTTACTAACCTACCCTACACCCCTCCATCAAAAACCTCGTGCCATGGACAGCAGGCACCGCTTCAGCCGCCGTAGATAGGACTCTGAACACTTGGAGAATAGCCTTCAAGTTTGCTTGCTAATAATATATACCCCACGAGACCCGCGGAAAGATTGAAAAGGAAGAAGCAAAAGCAGAAATTGGACGATGTATGGGTTTTTACGAGATTATGACAAAGCTTGGGAAACGGAAATGTACAATAGCAACTAGTGCCCTATTGGTTATAAGCCACCGGGCGTAATAAATTGTGTGTGTGTGTGTGTGTGTAGTGGATTATTACGTAAGCTGAGCGCGGCAGAGTAGATGTAATAGAGATGGGCCACTTATGTGGTCTACGTGGATATGCAGTGTAGTTGGTTCGAGCCTTGTCTGCAGCCACTGCATTGGTTGGGACAGGAAAAGAGCGCCTAACGAGCCCTACTTGTTTAGCGCTGCGAATAACCTTGACTTCGGGGAAGTCCCCATCAATCTACCTGATCTAACGATGTTGAGGAAATGCTTATTGCTGGGGTTCATGTACACGTGAAAGTCTTACAGGTACGTGGTGCTTAGTATAATGCCGCACCTAGGTTGATTGGGCCTGTCAGGAGGCGGTAGGTGGACCCCTGCGATTACTGGTCAACTCCCTTACTACAGGTTTGAAGTGGTTTTAGCAGCTGGTTACCGCCGCAGTCGAAAGAGGGATCTAGAGGCCCCCCCCAGGAGAGTTTAATAGCAGGCATACGGTATTTACCCTTCGGGCTGGATATTCAGCCGTTAAGTCTCTTGCGTTGGCACTTAACGGGTGTTCGAAGTATTTTAGGCGAAGGAAATGATATGACGTCTGATGACCTCGGACAGCCGAGACGCTCCGGATGCTTCGGGGTCTTTATCTAGCTATTGACCTCAATGAAAGAAAGGCTACGCCTGTGGCGAGGCCGATGACGAGGCAGGCGTCGAGGCAGGTGGCAATGGACACGGATGATGATACTGTAGAAGGAAAGCCTCACTGCCGCAATAGCCGTTGAAATCCGATATCCCGATATGTGACACCACGCACTTCCATGGCCTGGGGGCTGATGCATTGTCTACCGGTACTAAGCAGGGCTTATTCGTGCAAAAAAAGGTTTCAAAAAACTCTAAACAGATGCCAGAAAACAGGATCCGTCTTTTCATTTCGGCACTTCGGGAATCGAATTCTGGTCAAATTACGTGGGGCTGTTAATATTAATCGTATGAACCTAACGCTTGCTAAGCCCAACCTCGTCTCGAAAGCCCCACAAGCCCCACACCGAGTCGAGTACCGACCCGGTGGACAGAACACCTTTGGCCCTTCTGTTGGTTATTTCCTTCTTCCTAGCTAAAGAGGATACGTTCTGTTGCCCCTCTATTTGAGGGTATTCCCAGTTTGGACAGTAAATGCAAATCTTCATCGGCTATGCTGCTTTGGGAGAGAAGACAATGCAAAGAAATGGCAACAAAGTTCATTGGGAGGCGGAAGCGAAAAACCAAGGCATATGTTGGTTCCGAAAGGCCAAGTGGATTATGACGATGAAGCATGAGAATGCTAAGCCACCATGATCAATAGTGATAACCCCTCCCCATCTTGGATGTATAAATATGTGCCAAGCCTCCCAACAGTGAGCATCTCACAACAGCATCGCCATTCTCACAACCAGTCTGGCAAACACGTTGTATCCTCAATCGGTTAAACTGAGTCTTACTCTCCACCGCTCCCTCGATCATCCTTTGTTCACCATGTACTCCCAAAAGATTGTCCTGGCTCTCATGCCTCTCCTCTCCGTCGCCCGCGCCGACCTGGTCCTCCAAGGCGCCGACGTGCCCCCCGACTGCAAGGCCATCTGCGGGCCCATCATCGCCCTAGCTCATGCTTGCGAGTTCGGGCCGCTCAGCGACGGTGGCCGTCTCGAGACTGAGTGCGTCTGCACACGCCCTGTTTGGGACGTGAGCCGCATCACCGCCTTGTGCGCGGATTGTCTACGCCAGCATGATAGCGACGAGGACGGCTTCAGTGGTAAGTGGTTATTCTGTTCAGTTGATAATGACTGTCAGACGGTAATACTAACAAGAGCAGACGCCAGCGACATCATGAAGACCTGCGGCTTCTCCAGCACAAGCTACGAACCTGCCGACGCCACCGCCGCATCCGGCATTACCGTCTCTACCACCTCCGGCGTGGCCATTGCCACAGCCGCCACCAACGCGGCTACCGCCACTGGATCTGGGAAGCAAGTTACCCCTACGGCGGCTGCAATGACTTCTGACAGTTCAGCTTCTAACAGCGATGATAGCGGTAGCAACACAACCGGCAAGGTTAGCGACAATGCTGCAACTGCGACGGCGACTCTTCGGCCCGTCGAAGTGAGTGGCGCCAATGCTTTCGGGCCCCTTAAGGCGGCTGGAGCGGCTGCAGTGGCTGTTTTCGGTGCCATTATGACACTCGCTTAGTACTCTTATTCAACGAGTTGGTGGTGTCAGCGTGGTTATATACATTATATTATCCTGTTTAGTTCTCCCGTTGGAGGATGGAAAGGGAGAGGCGTTATAGATAGAGAGGTAATAGAATGGCGTAGTTGTTTTGCTTTTTGTTTGAAGGATGGATAGTAGTGTTCGATAGTTCATAGACTGACATAGCTCGATAAATAACAAGCTTCACCTTGTTAGCCCATAGCTATATGAACGCTGATGTATTATCCAATAAATCCACGGCAATATTATACCCATCGTGAACACCTTTCCCTTCTCTGAGGTTCCTCCTACCCAAGATCGACATAATTTGCAGAGCTCTCCTAACTTTATTATGGGAGAAGAGTGTGGTTAGTTATCCAAATATCCAAACAGATCCCAATCAAATCAAATAGAGGCTCAATTTAATTTGATTTAGTTGTTTGCAAGCCTGGGTGGACTCGAATAATTCTCATCGGATCACTAGGGAAAGACTTATTCTCAAGACTCGCTGGGGACAAGGCATGTCTTGGGTCGGGTCGCGTCACCCCGTGGGCCGTATTGTACCATTGCTCTTTCGGGACTAATCTGGAGTAGTGAAACGTTTCTGAGGAGCACCACCGTTACTCAAGCAAAAAATGGAGACACCAAGATTTCTCTGTGCTATAGATGTCGTCAGTCATGACCTACTCCAAGAGGACAAAAAAGCTGCCCACTTGTCACCATTATCTTTATCTCTTCTGTCTTCCTTGGCAGAGACCTATCGTCTTCATCCAGAGCTTCTAGAGGCAAAGGACAATGACAAAGCGCTTTAATTGACTGAAGGAGCAAAAAAAGCTTTGTGGGAGCTTGATGTTGATGAACTTGATGTAACCTAGATATTGAATAATTTGCAGAATCAATGGTTGACGGAGTTGAAGCTATTGAGGCAGAAGGTTGGTATACAAAATTACGAACTAGATATTTAAAGCATCCATATCAAAGGTCAGATCAGGAGGGTGGTGTGAAGGAACGATCATGTGACTCTCATACTTTATGAATAGTCCCACCTTATGAATATTGTGTAAATAGCTTAAGTTAGAGCTTTCCTTAGGAACCTCTTTCTCTCCTTGTAAACAATCATTTTACCCAAGTCGCACCCGGCCTCTTTCGTGCTCTTGTACCGTCACAGGTGGCGCGGTTCAAATACCTGACAGGGTATATGCTGTTCCTCTGTGGAGGGCCAGGCACAAACGGCGTGGCGACCAGCGCGGTGGCCATAGCGGCTCCGGAAGCTGTTGGGGAGGGCGGCCGGATCTCTCGGATGCCCTGTTAAGGGGAATACGCAATGCAGTAGCATAGGTGTGGCCAGTAGCAGTAGGTTCCAAGGGAAAAGAAATTAAGGGGAAAGTGTTGATTCGGCAAAAGAGAGCGGCAAGAGGGCAGTCATGCAGTGAACCCCTGCCTAGAGTAGAGAGGGGAGACACCGCCCAGCTTTATCCCGAGCGACTTTAATCTTGGCATCTCCAGAGTGCTTCGGCAGTACTTACGGGGAACAAAATCAGCCGGTTAAGGCTTATCTCCAACTAGGTCGTTTAGGCGAGGATGTGTCAATCGCCTTAACAAGGTCCCAGACGCGCGTGGACGAGGCGCAATGGTGGCTTGGCTTGATATGGTACCATCAATAACCGGTAACTAACCAATATTAGTTAGAATATCTTGCTTGGGTCAGATTGTATCAGGGCATTGTTGAGAAAGCGCAGCTGAGAGGCGACGCACTTCAACTCCAAATTAAGTTAATGAGGTCGTTTCTCTGCCCAGTATCCCTGTCGGAATGTGAAGCTTAAGGCGAGTCAGCCTGTTAGTGCAATCTTCATCCAGTCAGGGTAAAGTAAAATAGAGTGGTGCCTGGATGGGCTCCCGGCAGTGCCGGACAATCTAGTCGGCCAGTCCGAGGGCGAGTATTAATCTGCATGAAAGCCCTTATTAAGCCCCTTACCTTCGTGTTTATAGAATTGGTTCCGTTTTCCGATGCCATTCTCTTGTCCAAGCCTCCCATTTAAGCATTCGGCCTCGCGAAGCTCGCGTTCCGGCCTGTCACAGCATATCAGTGCCTACCCGTGAGAGGGAATGGTTGATCCATCATGAGTCAACAACCGCCTCTACAATACCAGCAACATCATCAACTACCTTATCAGCCGCCGTACCACAATCTACAATCTCAGTATCAACACCCACAATATGCATCTCAATTCCAACTACCGCAATACCAGGTCCAATCTCAACTAGAGCATAGCCCATCACCGAAGAAAATACCATCTCCTCAGACTGGTCACTCCTCCAACATGATAGGGCCTACGAAAACCAGTCTACGAATCGCCTCGATAGTCTTCTGCCTTGCCCTGTTTGTCTGTTGTATCCCTCCCCTAACCGCGAGTACTCCTCAAACTACCTGGCTTATGGTACATTATGGTCCAGTGGTACGTTGGCCTTGATCATATCTTCGAAGCCTGCTGACCAATCACGGGTCGGTATAACATTCATCTGGAACTTGTTTGAAGCTATTTCCACTCGCAAGCGTCGGGCCGCTAGTAGCATTCATCCGTACGTTTGCATTGGATGCGATCTACTTATTTGGGTCGGTTTCTTGATCGTTACCATACTGCAGTCAAGCAACTACCATCCTTTTAAGTCGTGGACATTAGCTAGAGACTCCGGCCGTGCAGCAATGGCCTTTAGCATCATGCTCTTGTAAGCGATAACTTGTTAACCCGTCGACGGTGATCGTAGTTAAAATTTCCAGCTTCGTCCACTTTGCATTAGTTGGCATCACCTGCCACGACGCCATTAAGAAAAATAGGCAAAATCGAGCCACCGATTCTAAGGAGACACCCAGCGATATGGGAACCTACTCTCAACCCGATGTCCCCGAGAACAACACACCTCGGCCGCAGTCTGAAGCATCGCAACAACTGCAATATGCCGAACTCGAAGATCAGTCAGGTGCTGCAGAATTGGCAGTGACACCAGCTCCAGCGGAGATGCCTGCCAACGCTCTTTCCAAAGTGACGGAGATGTAAAAATACTACGTCACCCCATGCACATTGGAGCGGCGATGGGGTGCATGGGGTAGCCTCAGCCGAAGGCTGTGTGTCCGCGGGCCGGGAAGCTATTACTACTACTGCATTATCTACGTACTGATCCACGAGTACGCTTCGGCGTCCCGTGTAGAAACTTAGGCTCCCCGTGTAACTAACTAGATAAGGACTAACGCAGCGCTAAAAACGCCATACGACGACAGGTACAGCATTTAAGCCGTAAATATCACCAGTCTAGATGTATCTTTGTCCTTTCCTATTCTGGCATTCTGCCATGTCGTAAGTATCTTACCTACCTACGCGCGCACTGTAATTCAGCTACAGGCAGCGACCTTCTAGCACAGCGACCGGGACCTTCTAGTACAGCAACTGGAACCTTCCAGCGCAGCAATCAGGACCTTCCAGCGCAGCAATTGAGACTATTTAGCACAGCGACCTTCTAGTATAGCAACCTTCTAAGTAGCAGAAGCCTCTGGCTGCAGTAGCCTGAATAAGGTAGGTCTCTATAAGAGTGCTGGTACTTGTTATTTTCCGCAATATCTCTATTGAGTAGGCGGTCAATTGATAAGATAAGACCATTCCTATTGTGGTTAGACACACGGGGTGCCTAAGTTTTCGCACGGGACGCCGAAGCGTACTCCTGATCCACTGCCATGGCCATTCTTGGTATTATGTGACATGTACGGATTCCGTGTGAGCACCTGTCGTTTCCTAAGCTCCTGATCCCTCATCTTCATCTTCATGCCATCCGGGGGAGACCCGTAGACCAGGTGATTCCGATCAAATGGTGCATCCAACATCAGACCCTCGAGCGTTTTCACGCGAGAGACAGCCACGTAGCTTAAACCAGTCTGAAAGTCCCGGCAGGACAGATCTGTAACTATCATGTCTTCGGTGATGCTTTGTGACTTGTGCACGGTAATTGCGTAGCATACGATCAGGGGAAACTGCGTGCGAGCGCAGAGAGTGGCTCCGATGAGGAAGTCCCTCTCCACTGGGAGAATCGGCACAATCTTCCTGCCATCAGCGGTGGTCAGGAATACCGGTCCGCTGTATTTGTCAAACTCCATCATGATAACACAGGGAGGGTCTTGGATGGGGTCGGCCCCAGGTGCCCAGCCGATATCGTAAACTGTGCCGCGAGCGCCGTTGCAGAGGCCAACTGGCTGCCAAAGGTTGGACGTCAGCATCAGACGGGAGCCAATGCATATTGGGATCTGCTTCGCAAGGTTGCCCGCCTTGTCATCAGGTGCAGCAGCCGCGCCGGGGCCGACGTTCTTAGCTATGACCTAGATGACCGGCCGGCTGAGGCGGTCGAGGTGATAGTGGTTATATTCGTTCACTCTATCTTTAGTGGCGTATACTCGTAAGGCGTTGACAAACCTTGCGACCTCTTGATCCTCTAGTTTTGCCTGTACGCGGCTGGAAAGGAGCTTCCAGGACTCCACAGATAGTTAAAGCAGCCGCAATTCCCCGAGAGCTAGGCAGAATGCCTCCTGATCGTCGCCACGCTGCCGCCGGACAACTTTCAAGAAGACGGATTTATCGAATCGCCTATATGCGTTTTGCCCTTGATCTCTACTCCCTGAACCTCTTTATCATAATAAAGCGGCTTCTGCAGCACAGGGGGAAGCTGAAAGAAGTCACCAACCAACAGGATGTTCAGGCCGCCAAAGAACTCTTCGTTCTTATTCGGAAACGCCTCTCGGAGACGGTCATCGATCCACGATAGCTGACGCAGCCCTAGCATGCTCTTCTCATCGATGTTCTGGATGTGCGCCATGACCGTCGGCTAATCCAGTGGTTAGCCTGCACAACGACGACGATCACCGCCAGGGATACCTTCTCCAGGCTCATCAGGAACTGCAGAGACGCCCAGTTGAGATATCGAGGGAGTCAGGGAGACAGTCTCCCCTGCACGGCGCCGTGAACGATGGTCGCGCTGTATAGCCACCTGCCTTGCCTTCGCCTCAGCCTTGGAGGCATCATCTTGTGGGTCTTTCCCGCCCTTACGGAACCTAGAAGCCAAGTAAGAGTACTCAGCATCAGTTGTGCTGCTTGGGACAGTAGATGGATCAGCATTTGACGCGATTTGATGGGTCGTTGGCTGTACGGTCGGTGAGGGAGCAAGAGTCCGGAAGTTGCGCAAGCTTTGTTGGGTTGGTGGAATTGGCGTCCCCAGCACCACCTGCGGCTGGCTAATTGGCTCTTCAAATAACCTCCTTGCCGTGTGAAGTTGCCGTAGCCTCTCTGACAATGTAGGCTGGGTTCCGGATCTCTCATTAGGAGGCGATAGGCCAGCATCTCCGTCGGTTCTTTTGGGGGCAGATCTCTCAGCTAAGGAAGGACGGACGGCCAGGTTCCTCAACGTCAGGACCGCACCTTTAGACCTGGCACGCTTGATCAGGTTAGGGAGGCATATAGACGATACCAATGATGTCAATTACCTCGGAATTGCGCTGGTCCCGGCATTCCAGGCAGGTTGTAGTTTGATTGGCAGACTTCCTCCTGCTAATGAAGTCACTTGCTGGTTTTATTTGGTTGCAAGACGGGCAATGGACTCCAAAATCAGATCCAGGGCTCATATTACCCCTAGAATCGGAATCCATCCTCAGTCGTACGGTGCATCGGGATCGATAATGGAAGAAAGGTTGCTTGGCCAAGCAAACGAACAGATCGCCAGGCAAATTTGGCGATGGTAAACAAAGAAGTAAACAAAGAAGCAGTGACAGATGGTGGCTGGCGGATACCCACTCTTTCTAGAGCCGCCAACCAATCCAGCCTTCTTTAGCGACCGGAAATACAAAATTCCGGACCAATCAGAAACTTTTGGCCAATCTTGCACCAAACCCTCATATTGTTGTTGGATTGCGCAGGAATGCTGAGTGCACTTGATAAAAGTGTGGTTATTATTGTGATTGTTCTTCTTGCAATCGAAGGACCTTTAAGACCTTATATCTTCGAGTGGTCCCTTCTAGGACTTGAGTCCTAGAAAGTCCTACGATCAAGTCCTACTATCTAAGTTTTAGGACTTCAAACCTTAACTTTAATCCTGAAGTTGAGGGGGAATCCTCAGTTCTTCCAACACATATTCAGAAAACTTAAGAACTGACATAGAGTCAGCCTTCGGCTGAATAATCTCGGATACTATAGAGGATCCTGATGAGGATGATGGGGATAATGAGCGGGTTATAGAGCGAGTAGATGTGTGTGTTGATGTATGCATTGTTATACCATGCACCACCTACCAATGACTAACACCCACCAATGACTAGCGTAAAACCACCTGCTGCCCACACAAACTCTACAACTTTACTTACACCGCACTCGGCCACATATGAAGCTATTCACAAGCTGAAACTTGTGCTGCATAATTTTATGCATCGTGTTTTGTATCACGTATTTTCTTTTCCCAACGCCACCAATTTTACGAACCTCCTGAAGCATGAAATTTGGCATTTTCTCTCCATTCCTCCCTATTGACTTGAGATCATGTATATGTGTTTTTACCTGTCCGAAATCTTTCCAAAATGCCTTATCATGCTTATACCGAAGAAAACCTAGCTGCTGCTCTTTTCGACATCACAGATAACGGTATGTCGCAATACGAGGCCGCACAAAAACATGGAGTCCCTCAGCCTACTCTTTCTAAGAGACTTCGAGGTCAACAGTGTAACGGGCCAGGCCCTGCTAGACAAGGCAGTGCCTTGTCCTCTTGCTGGTCTGAGCGCTGTTGCTCTAGTGATGACTTGGTCTATTTGTTGAAGGATTTTCGGTTCTTTTATCTTTCTTTCCTTCTTCTTTCCTCAGCTCGAATGTAAAACGCATGAGGACTATATAGCTGTAATTTACACTATTAGAACCCTTCACAAACAGAGTAGAAAAGAGGTTATTCAGCCTGCCCAACACCTTTCGGCCTCTCAAGAAACCCGATTAGTTAAATGGTTACTACGGCAGGAATCTCTGGGGTATGCACTATCTCATAGCCAACTACGAAGTTGTGTACAAGGCCTTCTTCAACAACAGGGAGATACCAAGCCTCTAGGGAAGAACTGGACCTTGAAATTCCTTAAGCGCCACTCTAAACTATCTACGAAGATAGGGAGACGTCAAGAAGCCAACAGATTTGATGCTTTTACACCCAAGGCCGTCCATTGGTATTTCGATATTCGGGAGAAGGAGTACGGCTGGATCAAGCCTGAGAATATGGTTAACGTAGACGAGGGTGGCATAATGGCAGGTTTTGGTGAGTTTTCTACTAGGCTTATAAGGCATAACTAATTGGTTTCTATATCAGGCTTGGATAGCTGTGTGGTTAGGAGTTCTGACCCAAAGAGGAAAGCCTTGTTAAAGGGCCCACAGTCCCGCAATTGGACCTCATTTATTGAGGCTGTTACCGCAACCAGCCGTGTATTGAAACCAGGCATTATCTTTGTTAAAGTCTATAAATATATAACTTTATAACTTCTCTATAAGATTAAGCTTTAAGCTTTAAGCTTTAAAATATAGCTTATAAATTCTAATAAAAATCTTATAATTATATACTAAAATACAGTATATTGTTGATATTTACACTGTATGACTAATCAGCCCGAATCGGCTTATTAATCTATCCGC
This sequence comes from Ilyonectria destructans, assembly GCA_020740775.1. NCBI lineage: Eukaryota > Fungi > Ascomycota > Sordariomycetes > Hypocreales > Nectriaceae > Ilyonectria > Ilyonectria destructans. Next base: position 57,711 of record JAHEWK010000038.1, read on the forward strand.
GCTTTGAAATCAATTGATTTTAAAGTATACGCTATTTGGAATCAATATTACTCAATAAAGAAAGTACCCATAAGGACAAATATAATACCATAAGAAAGCTGGAATTTTGGGCTTTCTAATGGTATACATATTGTCTTAATACAATAGCTGAATTTTAAGCAAATTGTCTATAAAAAGGCTGAGACCCCCTGGGTAATTCCAGACTTATTTTTATACCATTATCACTATATCATACACTATTAATACACTATCTTATACTATCTTATACTATCTACCTCTTATCTATATATACCCCTTAACCTTATATCCTTTATTAGGATATTTCTTTTATAATTATATTACTTTATTCCACTGCCTTATAACCTTTAACAATCTTCAAAGGAAAAGAACTGCAAAAGCAGTGGTTTCTTGAAGAATTTCGCACTATAGCTGACTGGTATTACATAACTTCCCCTAATGGCTGGACCGATCACCATATAGGGCTCGAGTGGTTAAAAGAAGTTTATCTACTACAAATCCAGCCTTGCGATCCCTCAGATGCAAGGCTGATCATTCTTGACGGCCACGGAAGCCATGCGCAGGTAATGTTCTTGCTATTTACCTGTATACTCTATTATTGCAGTCTTGCTGACTACTCTAGGACGAATGGATGTCTACATGCTTTCTGAACAACGTCTACTGCTGTTATCTACCAGCGCATTGTTCTCACGGCCTACAGCCATTAGATAATGGCATTTTCAATACCATCAAAGCTGCATACCGAAAAGAACTACAGAAATTGGCCAGCCTCACCGATTCTGCACCCGTCGATAAGGCTAACTTTATACGTGCCTACGCCAAGGCCAGAGAAGTCGGCCTGATGGAAAACAACATACTATCAGGTTGGAGATTCACAGGAAATTGGCCAATAAGCCGTCGTAAGGCTCTCCTACATCCAGAAATTCAGCCGGATAAGGAGAAAAGAGAGCAGTGGTCACCCGACAGCCACAGCCTTGAACTCGACTCAGATGACACCCCGAAAGTGAGTCGTCACGTGCGAGATTTGGGCAAACGCAAGACTCCCAAAACCATATATAAATACAGTAAAATAGCAAAGGGATTTGAGGCCTTAGAAATGACTGTAGCTATTCAGAATAGTCGAATCACTGGGCTGGAGGAAGAGGTGGCGCGTCTACAGAGAGGGAAGAAAAGAAAGGCGATACCTAACCCGAACCAGAGATTCATGACGCTGGGGGAGGCACTGGCAGCCGGTGAAACTATCCGGAAGTCAGAAACGGAAGTAATTAAGAAGGACGTGGAGGAGGAAGCCGAGTCGGTCATTGAGGTGGCGATGGATGACGTGGGCGAGAACCCGGAAATTGACGGTTTTTCTTCACCGCCACAGTACACACGCAGCGGTCGGAAGATCAAAAAACCACGCCAATTGTAAAGTTCAATTAATTATCTATCCAATCCTTTACATAGTTTCATATTTATTTAATTTGGTGGTTGCATTCCGGGTTTGTAGAAAATTGGAATTTGTATGGAGTTGCAATTTTTAACGCTAGTCATTGGTGGGTGTTAGTCATTGGTGGGTGGTGCATGGTACTTCTATCTGCTGAGAAATTAGCAGGGAATAAAAGTACCAATATGAGTGACCACAAGCCTTACGGGCGTCCCAGGGGATTGAATCCCGTGTCCTTCTAACCCATTACAACCCCTGGTCCGTTGATCACCACGTCTGGAACATCTTGGATGATATTATTTTGCGGGCGCTTGGCCGGGGCTGCGACCCGATCCTGCTTGCTCTTGGTTATGAGCTCAGGATTCCCCACCGTTTGGGAGCTTGAGGGCCACGCCAATCAACATGCTATGCCTAAAGAAGGGCCTGGTCTTAACTTTGTCAGGCAAGGTCTTTGAAACTACGACCCTTAAGGTTTTTCGGGGTATTGGTTTTGACGTTTCGCTGGTCGCTTCAACTTCGCTTCCTCGGAACCGGAACCGGAACCAGAACCAGAAACCGGGCTCTTTCAAAAGCGCAAAAGCTCTGTCGTCTCTACGGAGTAGCGTAAACGAAAACACGGTTCTCCACAATGGGTCTTCTACCCCACGCAGCCGAGCGTCGACGCTAGACAGTTCAGTGGCCCACGATACTCCGTACAGTGGGGGGAAAAAAGTTCCGACACACTTTTCCGTACACCGCTTTCCCTCTACCCTCACCAAAATCATCAACAACTTCAACCACCTATTGCGCTATCAATTCAAGTCCAAATGTTTCCTAAGCCGCATCATTCTCCTCACACGGGAACGAGGATCGTTTGGAGGTACAATTCGGGCGTATCGGCAGCCAGGATCGCCCGTGATGAGGGCGTAAGTCGGCACGCCATTTTTGGTGTGGTACGCCGGTATCGAGAATAACAATCTGCTCGGGATCAACCCAGACCTGGCCGTCCACACAAGCTTACAGAGAGGGATTTGAGGCGGGTGCTGCTAGTAATATGAAGAGACCCTCTTATTGTTATTAGTGAGCTTATCGAAGAGTCCGGAATAAGCTGTAATGCGAAGACTTTAACTTCCACCCTCTGGCGGGAAGAATCATGCACTTCCAATCACTTTTACGACCGTTTATAAGCCCAGAGACTGCGAGAAAACGTCTACGGTTTGCTCATTGATGCATCAACCAGCCTGAGGAAGCTTGGAGCCGTTGGACCTTTTCTAATGAAATAATCGTAGCTCACGGCGAGGGCCAGAGACGCACTTGGGTGTTCTGTAAGCTGGTATGTGTCTCTTTTGCCATTGCGGCTCTTCTAATGATTCCTAGCACGAGAGACTATTCAGAGATAATGTTCAGGCCCGAGTCATGCCTACACACCACTCACAGATGTTCTTCAGCGCCTTCAATTGCCGCAGGAGGCTGCCGATGGTGCCACTTTACGGGGATCCAGAATCTGAACGTGGTGGTATAACAGCACACCGCCTGCTCGAGTGCTTGAAGCAGCACCTTCCTCATATTGTCACAAGGAACAGCCACTTCCAGCATGATAATTCGAGCCTATTTACGAGTCATCTGGTCCGAGAATGGATCTCTGAATGGTGTGAGAGTTGGAGGGCAGAGGTAATAGACTAGCCTCCCTACAGCCCTGACCTCAACCCCATTGAAAATCTATGGGCAATAGTAAAAGAAAGGAACTATAAGAGGTATCCGGAACTTACTTACATGCCTAAGAACGAGGCATCAAAACAGGCTCTTATTGACACCGCGATCGAGATTTGGCCGCGAATTGAAGATGAAGTGGTCTACAACCTAGTCAATTCCATGCACTGCCGACTTGCTGCTGTCATTCGGTCCCGCGGCTACTACACCAAGTATTGAACATATCGCAAGAATCTATAGTCAAAGGGCTTTAAATTGATATACATCACTATTTAGTTGAGATTTAATTGAATGCGTAATAACAGATTGAAAATGCACCCTTCATTTGGTAGAGGTACTAGTATACTGGGTTGACTCCGGATGTGTCGTAATTAAATCGGACCCACTGTAACACCGGCTCCATAGATGCCGGATCTGAGCCCCGTTGGTAGTTTACATGCTCAAACGCGGGGACAAGCATTACCCGAAGGGAACCTTCAAAGTGGGGGATAACTTAGGCCCTTGCCACTTAGAAGACCACAAAATTCTGGGACAGCTATCCATGTCTACGGTAGCGCCAAGTGGTCCCTTGATAGAGTCCCGACTCTCTTCCCCGGATGCGAGGCCAAAAGCGAGATTCCGATCCTGGCTATCCCTTTGAGTACCGTAAGGGCACACTTGCACTAGTGATAGGGATCTTGACCAAACAAAATGCCGCAAATCAAAGGTACCTCTGCCTCCACCTATTTTATGTGGTGATAGAAGTCCCAGCAATTTCCCTTATTACAAAGAGCTACATCACACTGCTCACACCGCCAACGTGATCTCGGTATGCGCCTGTAATCGTTGCCGGCTTTTGCTTCCAACGGCTGCAGCGGCCGCTGCTCGCCTAGCCGTATGTTCTTACAAGCCCGGCATGCTGACGGATTCTTATTTCGGACCCAATTGTGCTGTAAAACAGGCGTAAATTCGTCCCCAGCCCGAAACCTTTTGCGTGACTGAGTCGCCGGCGCGTACATAGCAATGAGGTCATCAACAATGCATTGCCGCCAAGTCTCTGGGTTAGTCATCAGCTGCCATTGTGGCTGCCCTCGCTTCTGTAAAATGAAGCTATTCACAAGGCATATTTCTAATAAAAAGTCCCAAGCGAGGGTTTTCCAAGGGCCCCTACGTATACGGCGTTTAAAGCTCCAATAAGACCGCAGTTAGTCACCGCAGTCGACAGCGTTCATCTCGAGGTTGTAAGCTGCAGCGATAGACGGGATAGAAAGCTCTTTCACAGGCTCGTCACTGAAAAAACGCTGTATCAGCTGTGACTGAATTTGGTCACCCGTCGGCCTCTTCCTTTTACAGCCGGTCCTTTCATCCCCTGTAAATCGGGTTGTTAGGAACATGACGAGGGCGTTGTCTTTCCACACGATCTGATTGACCTAGTAAAAGACAAATTAGTAGGGAAAATACAGCATAATTCTGTCTTTCTGACTGACTTTATTATTCTTCCTAGGGACGGCTCTTAGCTCATTGAAAGGAATGCTGCCTTTTGCTGTATGATCCGTAGGTTTAAGCTTGACGAGGGATTCGTGTAAGCGGGCGTTACGGCGGGCTGTGCCCGTAGCCCCATGGCCTAGCTGCCGGAGCCAAAGGAAGAGGACGGGTGCAGAGAAAAGGTTATCGAGAAAGACGTGATATGTGGAATTAGGTAGTAGATTTAGTAGAGCAACAACCACAGCCTGGGTCGGGTTCAGATAAAGCATCTTCCTCTGCTGTATTTGCCGTTTGGTCTTTCGTAGCTGTTGAGTTTGACGCCGTTGAGCCTGCCGGACCCCTACGGGCCCGAACTTCCGGCCCGGCCTATGCCAAATCCACTGGAGGAAATAGCCCTGTTGGGCCACAGTCCACACTTTGAAGCCCGTTGGCGTGGGCTTATTAGGGGCAGTTGTTGCATCATGACATCTGCCTAGGTAGCGGACTATGCACTCATCTACAGCGAGACATATGCCCGGGCTGAAGAAACAGTAGACATATGCTGTATGTAGTCAGACCAGGCGTTGACCCGGCTGTAGGTGCAGCTGTAGAAGCTTAAGCCAGGCTCCTGATCGATCGTTGTGAAGTCCCAGAGACGAAGATGCCGTGATAGTAGCTGAAATCGGTTATATGACATGAAATTAGTCACAGAGTGATATGAGGTGTGTTTCTTAGGTTTCAAAGGCTTCCAATAGTCCTTAATCTTCGGCACCATATTAATTTGCATATAAATCACGATCGCAAGCCATATGTAGATTTCAGCAACAGAGGTCGGCTCCCAACTCAACAGCCGAGACTGCGGCTTCAATCTGCGGCTGCCGGCTTCATGCTGCTGTAATAGGTAACTAACCCAGCTGTTGGTATAGCTGACGCAGCTTTCCACTAGGGAAATAGGTAAAGGCCTGGAAAAGCAATAGCGGCTGCTGGGGCAAAGCTGCTATTACGGGGGTCTGGTTCGGAAGGTCCATCGGCTCAAAGCTGTAGCCGCGTTCCGGGTCCGGATTTTCATTTGGCCGGCATGTATTATCCTCAGGGCGTTCACAGCGACTGTGATAGTCAACGCGGATGAAGCTGTCGTCGTCATACACATTGACCGCTTGGCTAGGGCGCAGTTGGGAACTCATGGGGATATACGGATACTCCGTAAAGAACGCGTTGTATGAGGAATTAGGTTGTGTTGTTTCTGAACGCGCTCTCGGTCACCCCCTTGTACCTCGGCCGAGTGGGGGGTGTGGGGCGCCAAGGCAATGTGTGCCCTTACGGCACTCAAAGGGATACGTGTCCCTACTTTTGGCGTCCTTTACCTCGGAGACTGGGTGATCCCCGCAAGTTGGCCCCAGCTGGCGCACTCGGACCACGCTTTGATGAGCTTGGTAAGACGCCACCTCCAGGATCTTCTAAGTCAAGTCAATGCGCAGAGATGGGGACGGATGATGATTCTCGAGAGAACAACGGGCGGACAAACTGTCCCCCCATGTCACCACTACTGTTTCTGCTACGAACACCGGCATCCCGACATGCTGTGAGGCATTCTCCGGCCTTCGATCGAAGCTCGTCGTCAGCATCAACACTATCCCATCGAGTGCGGATGGACCCCATTTTCGCCATGGCCAAAATACCCACTTTTATACCCACTTTTACTCCGCACTTCAATCAGTACATGACGAAACATCATTTGCACCTATGTTTTCTTACCTGCTGTCACCACCAAAACCGTCATTTTGTTCAATGCTGCGATGTCTTCTAGTGATTCTGATACTTCTGATGCCTCCGGTGCCTCCGGGGCTTCCGATGCTTCTGGGGCTTCCGGGGCTTCCGTACGGAGCTGTATTCAAGGGTCGGACCCACTACACTGTAAATCCACGTGGACCACAAATAAGTGGCCCATCTCTATTACATCCACTTGTCGGCGCTCAGATTACGTAATAATCCACTCCACTGGTGAAGCGGACCCCTTACGGGGCCGCCAATGCCTTTCGGAACGAAGTCTTCAGGGTGGCGCAGAGTGGCGCAGAGTGGCGCAGCTAGAACAGGGCGCTATGTGGCCCGAGCGTTGCCCAGGACAGGAGATCGGTCCCTGCGGGCCCGCCAACGCCTTTCGGAACGAAGCTTACGACGGGAGACCGGTCCCTACGGGCCCGCCAACAGACCTTTCGGAACGAGTCTTTCAGATCGCGAGATGGATGAAGCTCTATGATGGCTTTTGGGTGTCAACAGAGACGAAACGGGCATCGTGTCTGGGGTAGAGAACAGCACAGATCGTCTAGTTGCCCGAGCGTTTGGAGGATTGACCTGGGTGTTTGGGATGCAGCGCACGGACCTTGTATCCGTCCTTATGACCACAGATTGATCGTCATATTCGATTTGAATTCAGCAACCTTCATTCAACGTCGAGGATTCCTTAAGAAACTTGCGCATCAATTGCACGCCTCTCCATGGCGCCTATTGACTATTCGAAATGGGAGAACATAGATACCGATTCCGAGCCAGAAGCCTCGCAGCAGCAGGCGCCCATGGTGAAAGCAAGTCGATCACTTGATCCAGTCGTCCCGGGGTCGGCTGCGTCACCCTTGACGACGGCACAGAGCGCGTCAGGGTCTATCCAAGCCGTCATCGTGCGGTGTGAGGTTGAGAAACGCAAATTTCCGCCTTGGTCTACCATCAGGATCACGGAAGATCACCCTGTCTTCTCGCGGCCTGTGCCTGACGTCCCAAGGCTCATTGAGGTTCCGGTAGTCCTGTACCGGCTAGGCACTCAGTCCAGAAACCAGGCCGACCTTGACAATCAGATTGCCACGTACCTCAACATCAATGCCGATTCCGGGTTTGCGCTCCCGGAGTGGCAGTCACATGTCGGCACTATTGTCGTCGCACGTAAGGACAGGAAGTCGCTGCTGCCGCAGCATCTTGAGGGCGTGTGGATGTACTGCGATCGCATCCTGGACCTCTTTGGTGAGGGTGAAGGCGCGCCGCGAATTCTGTACAGCCGAAAAGCCTTTGAAGATTGGTGGACGGGTTATTGCGAGGAACAGAAGCAGTTCCGGCCGGGGAAGGGAGGCGAAGAGGATGCGGATGACTGGCGGGCAGTAAGGTCACCTTATGATATGTAAGAGGGTCGTGTATCGTTGTTGGAGTGATTTCAGATTTCAGCATTGGCCGGGGTGGAGCAATTCTCGGAATGATATTGCCTATTTCTGACGATTCTGGCCTCGTAGTGCCGTTTCGTTTCTGCGGCCAGCTTCGTGAGTCTCTGCATGGCCTGAACGATGGTGTGATCTAGTTTATTTCCGATGAAATCCTGGTGTCGTACAGGACTGAGAAGTTTAATGCCCTGGAGTGTCGTGCACCTGGATAGCTGTACATAAAGACTGGTGAAGTCACACTTGGAAGGCTCGCCATTGATGATACGATTCCCTCGTAGCTCGAGGAGGACTTCCGCGAATGTCTTGCCCTGCGCCTTATAGTCAGTGAGCACAAAAGCGGGGACGACGGGCAAGCCGCGGCGGCTGCATTTTGCAGACAAGAACCTGAAGTTGCGGTTGGACGGATCGAGGGTTTGTGAGACCGAGCGGACAAGGATTGTTTCTGGTGGCAGGGCGGGGTTAGACAAGCCCTTGGTATCTTTAGACTGTAAGAGGATGCCAAGTGGTGGCCCGAAGTGGATAGTCACGTCGTCGGCAAGGTGGTATCCTGGGTACTTTGGGTCGGGTATGAAGTCGACGGCCACAAACTCGGCCCCGTTTACGACCTTCAGGCCGGTGTAGATGTTCTGGTTCACAATCACGGGCATGCCTTGGGCATAGAAAAAGACGCCAGGAACCTTGCAGGTGGAGTCATCCCCTTGCTCGATAGTCCTGGCGATTTGATCTTGCGACAGCGTGCCACTTCGCCACGTATGTGCGGAGATGAAGATGGAGATATGTCTCTTGCGAGAGCGAGCCCAGTCGACGACGGCTTCCATGTTGAGTGACCAGCGGTTCCGGTTCAGCGGAGTTATGGCACGTAAGCCCGTACTGAAGGTGATTTGGGCGCGGTCGACGAGTTTTGTGTTGAGCATGAGTAGGTCCTGCTGTGTCTGGGCTCCAGCCCGTACTCTATCGAGAAGAGCGCCCAGTTGAGGATCATCTCGCGCACGAACCTGCTCTTCGAGAAGTACCACCGTTTTGAACATCTGCCACAAACTGAAGCCGCGATGGTGAGAAATGGTTCCCTGTCCCAGTGGGATGGAAGAAGGGTTCATCGTCTTGTTCACCAGGAGACTCGTCTCTCGAACTGGAGCGAACTGGTAGAAGTCCCCCATCAGGAGCACGACGGGAATCCCGCCGAACGGCTTATCGGCACAGTCTCGGAGTGACTGGAGGTTGCGGCTGACCTCATAAAGGGTGGCGCCTCCGAGCATGCTGACCTCATCTGTCACGAGAACCAGTTTCTGTTTCCACGTCCACTTTTTCGCCTCGGAGAAAATTGGGAGTTGTGTTTGGGGGGAGCGGTGGGTGTCCAGTCCGCAGGCAGAATGTAAGGTTGTGCCGCCGATCTGGGCCGCCGCGCTCCCTGACGTCCCTGTGATCTGAAGAAGATGTGATTGACCTCTCGTCAAAAATACCCATTTTAAGGCATCGATGACCCTGGATTTGCCCGTACCTCCAGGGCCTCCGGTGTACTGGAGATGTTGACCCGCCGAATCGGGGTCGGCGGAGTACTTATCCAAGAACTCGCACACAAGCTGGAGGGCCATTGTCTGTAGGGAGTTGAGGGTAAAGCCTGACGCGGCAAGGCGTCCTAGTTCCGCGAAGCCCATTGCATGGTTGACGTCGACCAGTATTCGAGGGCCCTGTTCTACCGGCTCTAGACGCTGACGTGGCATGGCAATGTCCGTATCACAGTGGCGAACAAGGATGTCGTCCAGGTCGTCGTTACTCGTGCCGGGAGCGGCGCCCTGAGAACCGGTCTCGATCTCATCTAACATGCGGAGATGCAGCATACCCTGGGCCTTTGCCGCGGCTTGCACATCTTTATGAGAGAGAGTCGGGTGTTGGGATAGCGCGCTGCCCTGGGAACGGCGAATTTGCTGATAGAAGTCCTGATGACGCTGCACGAGGGGCCGCTGCTCTTCTGCAGGGTTTTCATGGCATAGATCCTGGACCAGGTCCTGTAGTATTGGCGAGTCCCTCGTGGCTTCTGAGTTCCGCACAGCATTTTGTAAGGTTTGGAGGAGCGCTGCGTAGTTTTGTTGGTGCTCAGCCGTTGTTGCAGGCTCTTCACGATAGTCGCCCTCATCAAGAGGGAACTCCACGTCGACCGTATCATCACCTTCTGACCTGCTGGCCCAGAGCTTTGCGTCTTTCCGCGCATCCTCCGCCGATCTTCTCAGAAGGGAGATGTGGGAGGCGTGGGATCGCAAACGGGGTGGGAGTGCGGCGGCGTGGTTCGTCCATATGTCGGTGATGTCCCCGTGAGTCTTGGAGAGGAAGTCATCCCAGGGCACGAACAAGGCCAGATGGAGGACGGAGTTTCTAGGCACGTCAGTACTGGCTTGGAATCAGCATGGCGGGCTTCGGAGAATACCGCCTAAAGTAGACTGGGTGCTCGTCTTTGTGATCGTCGCTGATGTATCCCTGGAAGATTGGCACCGCGTACTCGAGGGGTTTTCGAAGCTTCTGGATCCAATTCTCAGATTCTTGAGAGGGACCGTGAAGAGCAAAGTGGGTCTCATCCTCTTCTCGGTCGCGACGACGCTCGAGGCTAATCATGGACATGTAGTCATACAGGCATAGACCTCTGAGCAGCGGACCTCGGTAGGCGTAGGCATCTAGAGACAACAACGTCCGACCGCTCTCTCTGAGGCCTATCGTTTCAGGGGGTTCGTCAGCGTCCGCGTCTTCTCCGGACTGGCGGCGAAGATGCAGCCATCGTCGGAAGATGGACCAATACAGGGCGGTTAGGTTTATGAAAGACCACCGTGGCACGTTGGTAAAGTCAGTGTGATAGCCGAGCAGGTGGTAACAGACCTCCACGGCTGAGAGCTGTCTATCCGAAAATATTCGATTGGCCGTTCTCATTAAAAACTGTCGAGTTTGGTTGAGAACGGCTGAGGCTTGCGCGTCACGCTCTGGAGCAGATGCCTGACGCGTACCATCAGCCGACTGATGTAGCTGTCCCAGGACTTCGCCTGCGATGACGATGCGTTTCCACATCGGCGTATCCAACTTCGTGGCGTAGTTAGTGATGTAAAATACCATGGCCAGCCCCTTAGTCCTCGTCAGGATCATCGAGATGTCGTGGTTGTGGCGGAGGCCGACCGCCATTGCCTTGTTGTATCGGTTGACCAGAGCGTGGTTCCTGCGGGTCTTGAGCAGGCCGTCCTCAGAGAAACCCGTCATGTCGACGATCTTCCACGGCGCTTTGAATCGACAAGCTGTCCGCCTGTATTTATCCGCATCCTGTTCAGTCAGCCCCTTTAGGGAATACTTGATGCAGGTAAATGTGTGGGAATGAACCTGGCTGCAGTAGGCAATGTAGTTGGACTCGTCCTCGAAGGCCGTAGTAAGAGCTTCGGTGCTCTTCATCATCTCCTCGACAGGCTGGATTGGTTTTCTTTCCTTCCGGATCGTCTTTCCCGCCTTCTCATCCAGGCATTCGTGAAAGACAGAGTCAGCATAACGAATCACTCGGGCTCGGTACTCTTCTTCCTGGGGGTCGGCCATGTCGTTGCTGAGGGATGGTAACTGCAGATTTCCGTGGAGCCAGAGTAGTCCATGCAGGTGTAGGCTGCCTCGGTCGTTCGTTTCTACCGTTGCATAATAGTGACTAATTTTCCCGAAAACTGATTCTTGGCCTACCTTGACATAGTTGTCGAAGAACAGGGAAATCTCGCGGTGGAAGAAGATGACGGAGCTGACCGGGTCCAGGGTGCTGAGAGCGATCCTGTCGTACCGTCCCTGGAGATCGGCCATCAGTTCCTTCGCCATGTCGTAATCATGTAGCCTGTGGATCGAGAGCCTCATCTTCACGGGATTGTTGATGTCGTTAGGGTTGATGGTGAACCATATCACAGGCGTGCCCGCCCAAACGATGAGTGACTGTATCTTTCTCCGCATCAGAAGCCGAGCCTCATTTGAGAGCGGCTGGGCGTGGCCAAAGATGGATAGCTCGCGAAGCAAGAACGATACGTCATCATCTGTCGTCGTCTTGTTCTGGCGCATCTCCTCCTCGGCTCTCCTCAGTTGGTCTGCCGTCAGACTTTGATAGACTTGCTCAGCTCTGTTGAAAGAATTCTTTGTCATCCGGACCATGCTGATGCGGCGGTTGGAGGATCGGAGGAGGATGTTGAAGACGAGGAAACAGAATACCGGATGCGTGGCAAATCGACCCCCGTGTCGCTGGAGCACATACTTAGCCCAGTAGATGAGCGAGTGGTTTGAAGGAGGGTTGTGGACAGGCTCCGAGGCACGTTGTTGGCGGCTCTCCGTGTCCGTCGTCGCTTTCGGGCCCCCCTTGCCCCACGGGAAAAGTTTAGGGAACGTCCTTGGGAAGAAGTCCTCATGCAGATTGTCGGCGAAGCCGGAGCCCCGCTCCACGCGGATGAACGGCTGTTCTTCCGTAGTTTCTATATTCATGCCGCACGGCTGAGGGACATCGTTACCTCGGCTTCTGTCCGTTTGCATAGCATCTGCTAGGAAGGATAACTTATCGGCCTCAGAGAAGGTGGCAGGCTCGTCAAGAGGAAACATGCCGGAGGACGACGTCTCATAGACGACATCGCCGTTAGCATCGGTTTGGTCTTTGTCAAGAACAGAAGCGCTGAGTTCTCCAGGCGGGTGGCGCTCCTCGCCCGGGTCAACTCGCACTGAGTTGAGGAGTTCTTCAATACTCGTTGACTGGTTTTCCGGCAGTCCCCTGTCCGTGGCCGGGACGATGTGGTCCGTCTGCGTCTTTTCAGCAATTGACGGCTCTTCTCGTCCCATCATTTCAAAGATGACAGTAGGGATATTGGAGGTACCTTCGTACTGCCAACAGTCTATCTCACTGTGGTTGATTGCAACGTGCTCGTAGAGAGGGTTGTTTTTCTGGAGCCACACCAGAGCCTTCCTCACAATGGTCTTGCGGACTTGAAGAAGATGGCCGACATCCGTAGGGTTAGGCTTGCTTGAGCCGCTCCAGGAGACGTGGATGTTCTCGATCGCCTCCAGTAACGGGTGGGGAAGTACAGTCGCGACAAGGTCGTCGACCTTGTTCGGAAACACGACGATGTGGCCCTTCACATGTTTCCTGTACTTCAGGCCAGAAGGAGCCTTGTTGTCGACGGTGAACTTTGTAATATACCCGAAAGGAGCATGGAGGGCGATCAGTCTTTCCTCGACGGGAGAGAGGTCATCGAGCTCTTTCGGGTATCGGTGCTCGCATCCGATATGCATGTTGTTGACTGAACAGGCCTTGGGTAGTCTTCCGTTCTGTAGACCAGCGCGACACTCGCGGCATACGTCAACCCCCCCCTCGCCGTCTTGTGGCAGGCATTTCGCGCACAGCTGAAGAGCCCTCGTTGCCTGTACCAAGGGCGTCGCTAACAGGCTTTTCCACTGAATTCTTGCAAGCTCTCCGGGGGCTTGCTTCTTATAACAGAAGACGCAATGAGAAATCGGCAATGTCTTTTCATCCGTGAATGCTTGGTAGAATGACTTGGCCGCCTCCACTTGCGCAGCAAGCGGGACTTCCTTGCACCAGGATCTTGATACCGACGCCTCCTCTTTGTCGCGAAAGCAAGACTCGTAGTGTTGCAAAATGCTATCGATCGACTTTCTTTGTAGCCCTTTGACGTCACCTAACGGACGCGGCCTCTTGGAGCGGCGGTCCGGTCGCGTGGATGGTGGGGTCAAAAGGCCTTCTCCTTCTCTTGGGCGTTTTGAGGAAGGCGTTCGGGGGGTACGTTGTATCTGGTCTGGTCTGGTCGGCCGCGACACTCGCGCAGTCGAGGATGGCGTTTGGGGGGAAGGCTGGATCTGGTCGGGTGTTGGTGACCGCGGAGCTCGTGCAGCGTTGGCTGCCCTCTGACGGATTCGTTCTTCCTTGCGCTGGCGTGCCAGGCCCTCCAAGGTACGACGCATCTCTTCGGGCGAGACGGTGACGAGTCTACTTCGGGTTTCAGTGGCGGTGGCAGAATGCGAAGGCGCCAGAAATTCATCGCTCCTCTCTTGAGAAGATTCAGCAAGCTGTCGCTCTCGTGGCTCCGCTTGAATAGCAGCCCGTTGACTCGCTCGTTCACGTCGAATGGCTCGCTCTTCGGCACGCCGGCGGTCTATGTCTGCCAATGTGCGGCGCACCTCATCAGGCGAAACATTGACCAGGTCTTTTCGTACGCGTCTGCCATCGAGAGCTTCCAGCGTACGACGGATCTCCTCCTGAGGGACGCGGATGATGTCTTTTTTGGGCATGATGACGAACTGTATTTCTCAGGTTAGGGCCCCCAAAAAAAAACCGGCGAGAAGGAGGCGAAGAAGGTCACTGTTAAGAACAGACTGAAATGAGGGCAGCTGGAGACAGAAGAGAATTGCGTCTGAGACGAAGCCGCTCAACGCGCGTTGCCCCCCTGGCTGGGAAAAGTAAAACGTACCTTACAAGCAGATGAAGCAATACTAGCCAGGTGATGACGGCCAGTACCGTCGGTACGATGCAGCACGCAGAGGCGTGGAAACGTCCATGAACCCAAGTAGCATATGAACGCGGCGTCCTACCCTGAGGCAGGCGATGATGCAGTGGCGCGGGCCATCATATGCCGCTGTTTCATACGGTGGCATCGCAAGATGTGTGGCTGCCGCATGGAATCATGGGAAGATCAAATCGCAATGGTGTCCTCATTTAGCCCAGGTCAGTTGTTGTATGAAAAAGGCAGCCGATGTCGGTGTCTCAAGTCGGTCTTTGCATTTAAAATTCCCTCTTCTCTCTTCTCTTTTCTCACTTCTCACATATGAAAAAGAGTGATACAGGCGCTGGTTCGCTTGTCGCTATCGTTTCCAGTTATTATCGAATCGGGAAGTGAAACAGCTCTTCGTCAACTCTGATTGATCTGACAGACGAGTGCGATATCCGTGTCCATTACCCTTCCAGTATGGCAGGACCACCACCGTCAGGTCAGGGCCAGGGGCAGCCTTCCCTGAACCCTCTCGGCGTACAATTCTTCTCCAGCCTGGAAGGGCTCGAGCTTATCACGTCCACCGATAGGCAATTCATCCGAGGTCAGAACCTTGTCGGGGCGGTTCGCCTGCAGTTCGTTAGGCCGGCGTACTTTGACGACCAAGGGGGAGAGCATGCAGGGCTCCTTGATGGTAAAAGTGACCTCGACATACCATTGTCAATGCACGTATACCCTTTCCCAGACATTGAAGAGTGGGATAATCAATGTTTCTTCTTTGACGTGCAGCTGCATCCTTACCAACTGCACTTTCGTCGCAAAATCGTGGATGGCGACGAGTCGGTCGTCGGGTCGTGGGAAGACTTGTATGGAAAGCTGGCACAGGTCCGTGGACAGATGTGTCTCCAATCGTGCGTATGGCCTTCATCTATGTAGTCCGTTTAAGGGTCTCATCACTTTACGCACTAATCAATGCCTCAGTGTTGCAGAAAGGTCCCTGAGGCACGCGGGCGGTTGCTTCCCCACCATCGCGCCGCGCGCTAGCTTTCAAGGACCCATCGACACGACGACCTTCAGGTTCAAAGCCGGCTCGTTGTCAGAAAACCAACTAAAGTGCTGCGGCTTTGTCCAATGCCAGACGTACCTAGCACCACCCCGTGACAATGACCCGCCTTTCAAGGGAGGCCAGGCATTCCACATATTGGCGTACATGCCGTACGATCAACAACCTTGGAAGAGTCGGATCGGCTGGATGAAAGCTTCGGCAGAGGGTGGCTTTGTGTCCAGAAAGTGGATGTACGGAAGGGGAAGCATCATCGGCGTGCTGAATGTCGCACTGCTCGAGAAGGAGCCTGAACCCGGACAGGACATCTTGGTCGTGCTCGTTGATGAGTTTGGTTTTACCTCCAGGGCGACGTTCGACGGCGGCGGCAGTAACGGAAGCGGCCTTTCTCCGCAGAAACCAAGGCAAGAGCCGGGCAAAGATCGAAGCCCCTTCAGCAGCAGCCCGGTCGGCCCGTCTTCGAGACGACCGTCAGTGCCAACCAGTGCTGGAACGGGAGCGGGGAGGGAGAGGTCAGGGGGAAAGGCAACAGAAGAGGCGGATTGCTCAGCAATAACGAAGCGGCTCTTCGTATCGCAACGGGATTTATCCGGTTTGTGTTTCTGAAGACGAAGGACAAGAAACGATCTGTCTAATTAGGGATTGAGCAGGTTCTACATTGGATGAGACAGAGGTGGTTTGCGCAGGTATGTGGTCACAATGAGAAACAGTCCCACGGCGTGAGACTTACTCTCACTGGCAGATACAGAGGAGTCGGTGACGGTGTCGACAGAGTCTGAAGAACACGAGGCGCCGGGTCAAGGCAGGAACCCCCTGAAACGAGGCGCTGGTGCGGGCAGAGAAGGGACGCCGAGGAAGAGGGTGAGCTCGTGGAAGGTTCAGAACGCCCAGGGCACTTGAAGACAGAATGGTTCTTTCCGTGGCAGTATTCGGTCGTGGCAAAGATAATTCATGGAAAATGGGAATCGGGAGGAAAAATCGGGAGGGAAGACGTCGGCTTTGACTGTGGTTGATGAGGCTCTCCGGGTTGTGGACCATCAGTTTGAAATTACTCCGCAAAACGACCCCACGATAAGTTCTGCTTATCGATTTAAGGCTCTTCAGATGGGGCTTGTGTGGCAGTGAAATTGCGGCGCAGTGTGTGGCGGTGTTAGTGTGGCGTTAGGGGTGGTGGTTCCCGAGGGGGCGGAAGGAAGATCCTTTCGTTCCGACAGGAGACCGGTCCCTGCGGGCCCGCCAATGCCTTTCGGAACGTCCCTCGGATCCTCTGATTTCCCTACAGCTCTTCGATGACGGCTCGGTATATGTATTGACCGAGGGTATACGGCGTTAGGTGGTCTTTGGGAGGTGAGTAAAGGACGAAGGTTTTCGTTTCGCATTACTGTGGCTTACAGCCCAGATCCTTATCTGCCGTGTGACGTAGATTCGATACCATGGGAACTTTAAGAACTTTGACTCATCAATTCTCCTACCAAAACCGAAAGCTTCCGAAATAGCAAATTTATATTAATGATAACTTATCCTTATCTTTATTTCTTTGACCGCCTGATCTTCCTTAGGTCGTAGTACTGAGCCACTCTCCATGGCGCCAATCGATTACTCCAAATGGGACAACATAGACACCGATTCCGAGCCACAAACCCCCACTCAGCCGGTGCCTCCAGTCGAAGCAGACCCAGCACCTGCTCCAGCCACCACCTCACAGTCGGCTGCACCGGCATCGACGGCAACACACAGCGCGTCAGGGTCCGTCCAAGCCGTCATCGTCCGATGCGACGTTGAGAGAGTGGAATTCGCGCCTTGGTCTGCTACGACGATCCAGGCAGATCATCCCGTCTTCTCGCAGCCCGTGCCTCCCGTCCCAGGACTCATCGGGGTCCCGCTGGTCCTCCACCGTGTAGGCACTCGGTCCGCAAACCGGGCCGACCTTGACAATCAGATCGCCACGTATCTCAATATTGACACCGAGTCCGGGTTTGCGCCTCCGGAGTGGCGGTCATATGTCGGCACCGTGGTGGTCGCGCGCAAGGACATGAAGCCGTTGCTGCCGCACCATCTTGAGGGTGTGTGGATGTACTGTGACCACATTCTGGACCTCTTCGGAGAGGGGGAAGGCGCGCCGAGAAGTCTGTACAATAGACAGGCCTTCGAAGAGTGGTGGAAAGATTATTGTGAGGAACAGAAGGAGTTCCGGCCGGGGAACGGAGGCGAGAAGGATCCTGATGATTGGCGGGCGGTGAGGTCGCCTTATGAGATGTAGGGGTCGTAATTTGCCCTAGGCGTGTGTCCTGAATAACAGAAACGTTGTGTCTCGCCGTCAGGCGATCTTTTGGGTGGTATCTCACTCTGTCCTACGCATTCCTTTGCTGACTTTCAAATATCCGTCTCGTTTCTGCTGCTAGATCTGTCAACCTCTGCATGCCATCAACTATACTCTGGTCCAGCTTATTCCCGATGAAATCCTGGTGTCGTACAGGACTGAGAAGCTTGATGCCTTGTAGTGTCCTACACCTGGACAGCTGCACATAGAGACTAGTAAAGTCGCATTTAGAAGGCTCACCATTGGCCATACGATTTCCTCGCAGCTCCAAGAGCACTTCCACAAACGTCTTGCTTTGGGCTTTATAGTCAGTAAGGACAAATGCCGGGACAGCCGGCAATCCCCGGCGGGTGCATTTCCCCGATAGGAACCTGAAGTGGGAGTCGGCTGGATTGAGGGTGTGTGAGACAGGCCGGATGAGCACCGTCCCCGTTGGGAGGGCTGGGACGGCTAAATCCTTTGTCTCTCGCGACTGTAATAATATGCCCAGTGGCGGGCCAAAGTGGATGGTGATGTCGTCCGCAAGATGGAAGCCCGGGGATTTCGGATCGGGGATGACGTCCGCAGCGGTAAACTCAGCCCCATTCACAATCTTCAAGCCGGTATATATATTTTTGTTGACAACTACAGGCATCCCCTGGGCATAGAAAAAGATACCAGGGACCTTGCAGTTGGAATCGTCTCCTTGTTCGATAGTCTGGGCGATCTCATTCTGAGGCTCTACTCCGCCAGGTGTGGGTCGAGACGAAGACAGAGATATGTTTCTTGTTAAAACGGGCCCAATCTACCACGGCTTCCATGCTGAGGCTCCATCGGTTGCGGTTGAGCGGTGTTATGGCGCGCAAGCCATCTTTGAAGGTGATTTGGGAGCGGTCCACCAGCTTCGTGTTGAGCATGTCAAGGTCTTGCTGTGTCTGGGTCCCCGCCCGTACTCTGTTTAAAAGAGCGCCTAGCTGAGGATCGTCTCGTGCGCGGACTTGTTCCTCGAGAAGAACAACAGTCTTGAACATCAGCCACAGACCGTAGCCACGGTGGTGAGAAATGGTCGCTGGTCCCAGGGAGGCGGCGAAAGCGGGGTCCACGATTCGGTCCACCAAGAGGCTTGTCTCTCGTACTGGGGCGAACTGATAGAAATCTCCCATCAAGAGAACAACGGGAATGCCGCCGAATGGCTTATCTGGGCAGTCGCGGAGCGACTGGAGGTGGCAGCTGGCGTTGAACAGAGTGGCTCCCCCCAGCATGCTCACTTCGTCGATCACGAGGGCTAGGTTCTGCTTCCATGTCCATTTTTTAGCTTCCGAGAATATTGGAGGCTGTTTATTGTGAGAGCGATGGGTATCCAGTCCGCAGGCCGAATGGAGCGTCGTCCCGCCGATCTGGGCTGCCGCACTGCCTGACGTGCCGGTAATCTGGAGATGATGTGGCTGACCCCTGGCCGCGAATACGTCGCGCAAGGCATCGACGATCCTGGATTTTCCAGTACCGCCTGGTCCTCCAACGTACTGAAGATGTTGACCAGCGGAGTCAGGGTTGGCAGCGTACTTGTCCAAGAACCTGCATACAATTTGAAGAGCCATATTATGCAGATAGTTGAGCGTATAGCTGGAGGCGGCAAGATGCCCCAGTTCCACGAAGCTTTTGGTTGGGCCTACGTCGACAAACATTCGAGGACTTTGTAGGACTGGGTCTTCTTCATATTGCCTCGGAATGGGAACTTCCGTGTCACACTGCCGAACAAGCAGATCGTCGATGTCGGCGTTACCCGTGGAGGTAGTGTCACATTGGGGACCGCCCTCCATCTCATCGAGCATTCGGAGATGCAGCATGTCCTGGGCCTTTGCCGCGGCCCGGACATCCTCCCCAGAAAGGGTCGGAGACTGGGATAAGGAGCTATCCTGGTTACGGCGAATTTGCTGATAAAAACCTTCGTGACGTGGGACAAAAGGCCGACCCTCTTCAGCCGGGTTCTCTTGGCACAGGTCCCGGATCAGGCACCGCAAGACTGGAGAGTCCCTCGTAGCGTCGGAGTCTCGCACGGCATTGTGCAGAGCCCGGAGGAGAGCTGTATAGTTTTGGTGATGCGCAGCCGTCGTTGCAGATTCTTCGCTGCATTCGCCTTCATCCAGGGGAAGCTCTACATCAACCGTATCGTCGCCCTCCGACCTGCTGGCCCAGAGCTTTGCATCTTTGCGTGCGTCTTCGGCTGACTTGCTGAGAAGGGAGATGTTCGAGACGTGGAATCGCAGCCGGCGACAGAGAGAAGCTTCATAGGTTGACCATATATCGGTGATATCGCCTTGTGCCTCGGAAAGGAAGTCTTCCCAAGGCACGAATAAGGCCAAGTGGAGGACAGAGTTGCTAGGCAGAAAGTCAGAGCTGGGCTCGGAGTCGATAGCATAGACTCTGGAGCGTACCGTTTGAAATATACGGGGTGGTCGTCCTCGTGGTCGTCGCTGATGTATCCTTGAAAGATTGGCACGGCGTATTCGTTAGGTCGCCGAAGTTCTTGCAGCCAGCCGTGGCATTCGGGAGAGGATCCCTCAAGAGAGATGTGGGTTTCGTCCTCATCTTGGTCACTGTGACAAACCAAGTTAATCATCGACATATAGTCATAGAGGCACAGAGATCTCAGAACTTGACCTCTGCATGCATAAGCGTCCAAGTACAACAAGGTACGTCCGCCTTCCCTGAGCTGCACCGTCTCAGGAGGCTCCTCTAGGTCTGTTTCTACGCCGGCCTCCCGACGGAGATGCATCCAGCGCCGGAAGACGGTCCAATACAGTGCGGTCAGATTTAGGAAGGACCAGTGCGGCACGTTCGTAAAGTCCGTCTGATAACCCAGCAGATGGTAACACACCTCTACAGCCGAGAGCTGTCTCTCAGAAAAGATTCGATTCGCAGCCCTCATCAGAAACTGGCGACACTCATTCAGCAGGGCGGGGCGCGTGTCTCGCTCGGCGGGGTCCGACACCTGATGCCTCCGCTCAGCAGATTCAGAGAGCTGTCGAAGGACTTCGGCGGCCAGGGCAATGCGCTTCCACATTGGTGTATCCAGTTTGGTGGCGTAGTTCGTGATGTAGAATACCATGGCAAGGCCCTTGGTCCTCGTCAAGATCATCGAGATGTCGTGGTTGTGGCGGAGGCCGACCGCCATCGCTTTGTTGTACCGGTTAACCAGCGGGTGGTTTCGGCGGATCTTGAGCAGGCCCTCCTCCGAGAATCCTGTCGCTTCGACGATCTTCCAAGGCGCCTTGAACCGACAAGCTGTCCGCCTGTACTTGTCCGCACCCTGTTCGGCGAGCCCCTTTAGAGAATACTTGAGACAGGTGTAGGTGTGGGAATGAACCTGGCAACAGTAAGCAATGAAGTTGGACTCGTCCTCGAAGGCTACAGTGAGAGCCTCGGTGCTGTTCATCATCTCCTCAACCGGGTGGATTGGCTTCCTCTCCTGTCGGACAACCTTTCCAGCATTCTCGTTTAAGCACTCATGAAAGACCGAGTCCACGTACCGAGTCACTTGAGCACGGTATTCTTCTTCTTCAGGGTCGGCCAGGTCGTCAATCAGGGATGGCAACTGCATGTTGCCGTGCAACCAGAGGAGTCCATGCAAGTGCAGGCTGCCTCGTTCGTTCGTTTCCACCGTTGCATAATAGTGACTGATCTTCCCGAAAACCGATTCTTGGCCTGTCCTGACGTATTTTTCGAAGAACAATGAGACTTCTCGGTGGAAGAAGATGGCGGAGCTGACCGGATCCATGGTGCTAAGGGCAATCCTGTCATACCTCCCCCGAAGATCGGCTAAGAGTTCCTTTGCCGTGTCATATTCGTGGAGCCTGTGGATGGAGAGCCACATCTTCACCGGGTTGTTGATGTCATTGGGGTTGATGGTAATCCAAATCACAGGCGTACCGGTCCAAATGTCAAGTGCTTGTATCTTCCTCCGCATGAGCAGTCGGCTTTCGTTCGAGAGCGGCTGTGCGTGGCCAAAGATGGATAGCTCCCGGAGC
The DNA here is from genome assembly GCA_020740775.1 of Ilyonectria destructans. NCBI lineage: Eukaryota > Fungi > Ascomycota > Sordariomycetes > Hypocreales > Nectriaceae > Ilyonectria > Ilyonectria destructans. Next base: position 79,362 of record JAHEWK010000038.1, read on the forward strand.
AGGAACGATATGTCGGGGTCAGTCGTCTTCCTTGTCTCTCGCATCTCATTCTCGGCGGCTTTTAGGCGGTCCGTCGTCAAGCTCCCATACACCCGTTCAAGTTCCTGAAAGGAGCCCTTTGTCATACGGACCATGCTAATACGGCGGTTGGAGGATCGGAGGAGGATGTTGAAAACCAAGAAACAGAAGATGGGATGGGTTGCAAACCGACCTCCGTGTCATTGCAGAACATACTTGGCCCAGTAATTGAGCGAATGATTGGAATGGCGTCGAGCAGGCTCCGAAGCATCTTGTTGATTGGAATTCGCCTCCCCCAGTGCCTTTGGGCCACCCCTCCCCCATGGGAAAAGCTTCGGGAAGGTCCGCGGGAAGAAGTCCTCGTGCAGGGTATCTGCGAAGTCGGTACCACGCTCCACTCTGATGAATGGCTGTTCGCCTGTTGTCTGAAGGCACATGGTGCATGGCTCAGCGTCGTCGGCATCTCGACTCTGACTCGTCTGGAGAGCGTCGGCTAAGAAGGACAGCTTATCGGCCTCCTCGAAAGCGGCTGGCCCGTCAAGAGGAAACACGCCGGAGGATGACGTCCCATAAACGACTTCACCGTCGCCGTCGGCATCATCTGGAGGCGAGGGATGGTGCTGTTCGATCGACAGAGTGCCATCCGGAGGGCGGGGGTCGTCGCCGGAGCCGGTTTGTGCCGAGGTGGTGAGGAGTTCTTCAATACTTACGAACCGGTTCTCCTCCAACCCTCGATCGGTATCTGGGACGATATGGTCTGTCTGCGTCTTCTCAGCAACCGACGGTTCCTCCCTCTGCATCATATTCATGATGAGGGTGGGAACACTAGAGCCCTCCGCGTACCGCCAACCGTCTATCTCGCCGTGATTGATTCTGATGTGCTCGTAAAGCGGGTTGTTTTTCTGGAGCCACGACAGGGCAGCCCTTACACGGGACTTGCGCACTTGGAGAAGATGCCCAACGTCTGCCGAGCTGGGTTTGCTCGAACCACTCCAAGAGACATGGATGTTCTCGATAGTCTCCAGAAGAGGGTGGGGGAGAACTGTGGCAACAAGATCCTCCACCTTGTTCGGAAACACGACAATATGGCCCTTCACGTGCTTCCGGTAACTGAGTCCCGACGGGGTCTTGTTGTCGACGGTGAACTTTGTGATGTAGCCGAAGGGGGCCTGGAGAGCAATCAGCCGCTCTTCAACAGGAGAGAGGCCATCGAGCTCTTCAGGGTACCGATGCTCGCATCCGATGTCCATGTTGTTGACCGAGCAGACCTTCGGAAGCTTTCCATTTTCCAAGCCGGTGCGGCACTCGTGGCACACCTGAACTCCATCCCTGTCGTCCAGTGGAAGGCACCTCCTGCACTGCTGAAGAGTCCTTGTGGCCTGCAGCAAGGAGGGCGTCAACTGCCTCTTCCACTGGATGGTGGTAAGTTCGCAAGGCGCATGCTTTCTGTAGCAGAAGACGCAATGCGAAATTGGCAACGTCTTTTCATCCGTAAACGCCTGGTAGAACGACTTGGCAGCGTCGACCTGGAGAGCGAGTGGGACCTCCTTCCACCAGGATCTTGTTGCTGATGCCTCCTCCTTGTCGCGAAAGCAAGATTCACGGTATTGTAGAATAGAATTGATTGACTCCCGCTGGAGTTGGACGGTTTCCGGCATGGGCAGCGGCCTCGTCGGGGCGCGGTTTGGTTGCGTGTTCGGCGGAGTTGGAAGCGTTTCCTCCATCGACCGCCGCCTCCTCTTCGGGGAGCGGTTTGGTTTCGGGGCATGGGCTTGGTTGCGTGTTCGGCGGAGTTGGAGGCGTTTCCTCCATCGACCGCCGCCTCCTCTTCGGGGAGCGGTGTAGTTGCGTAGGCGACGGAGCTGGAAGCGCTTCCTGTTCCCTGTGGCGCTTTGACGAAGGAAGAGTCTGTGGAGGGCGGTACAACCTGTTGGGAGTGGTCGGCCGCTCTATCTGTTCGGTCTTTCCGGCCCTTTGACGGGCTCGGTCTTCGGCGCGCTGGCGGTCCAGATGATCCAACATGCGGAGGATCTCCTCATGGGGGACTCTGACCGGCTCCTTTTGGGGCTCGAGGAGGGCTTGTAGAGTGGCATCGTCGGGAGGGACTCTGACCGGCTCTTGCCTGCGGTGGACGGCCCTCTGAGATGTCAGGGAATTTGGAACCGTCGATTGGGAGGCTCCCTGCCTCCCTCGGGCCCTGTTCTGAGTGCGTTGCCGATCCAGATCTTCCAACGTACGGCGGATGTCATCAATTGGAACTTTGACTGATTCTTGACGGGGCATGATAACAAGTGGATGTGAGGCATGGGCGTGGTGAGGACGAAAAGGAGAGGTAAAACAAATGGCGCGCCATCAGGATAGGAGGCAGCTAACAAAAGAGAGACAATCGACCGCCACTTGAAAAGAAAAAACAACTGAGGGCTACCGGTAGGACGGCCTCCCCGTGCCACTGACAAAATCGCAACCATGTCAACCATTTCAAACAAATTTACCAATTTTTCGAAGCGAATTCTCCGTGGATGTACGGACGGTGGCGGGGTCGGTGATAAAAAATAAAACGATAAAAACGAAACGACAGAGGGAGCGTTAAAAGTGGCGCAGGGGGGCAGATGAAGAGCTCTGTGGATTTACGGACGGTGGCGGAGCTCCGGGAATGGTCCCTCCCCGCCGGGTCACGGAGGGGCTCCGAGGTCCCCTGCTCCGTGATCCGGCGTGATCCGGCGGGTCGCAAGAATCGCGGCGCACGGTTTTCGGACCGTGGCTTTAGTGGCTGGAAAGGATCAGGGCGCTATGCGGTCCGGGCGTTAGGGAGGAGAGAGGAGAGAAGAGGACGCGGAAGAAAGAACCTTCGTCACTAACGTTCCTCAGGCACAGGAGACCGGTCCCTACGGGCCCGCCAACAGACTTTTCGGAACGAGTCTTTCAGATCGCGAGATGGATGAAGCTCTATGATGGCTTTTGGGTGTCAACAGAGACGAAACGGGCATCGTGTCTGGGGTAAAGAACAGCACAGATCGTCTAGTTGCCCGAGCGTTTGGAGGATTGACCTGGGTGTTTGGGATGCAGCGCACGGACCTTGTATCCGTCCTTATGACCACAGATTGATCGTCATGTTCGATTTGAATTCAGCAACCTTCATTCAACGTCGAGGATTCCTTAAGAAACTTGCGCATCAATTGCACGCCTCTCCATGGTGCCTATTGATTATTCGAAATGGGAGAACATAGATACTGATTCCGAGCCAGAAGCCTCGCAGCAGCAGGCGCCTATGGTGAAAGCAAGTCGATCAGTTGATCCAGTCGTCCCGGGGTCGGCTGCGTCACCCTTAACGACGGCACAGAGCGCGTCAGGGTCTATCCAAGCCGTCATCGTGCGGTATGAGGTTGAGAAACGCAAATTTACGCCTTGGTCTACTATCAGGATTACAGAAGATCACTCTGTCTTCTTGCAGCCTGTGCCTGACGTCCTAAGGCTTATTGAGGTTCCGGTAGTCCTATACCGGCTAGGCACTCAGTCCAGAAACCAGGCCGACCTTGATAATCAGATTGCTATATACCTCAACATCGATGCCGATTCCGGGTTTGCGCTCCCGGAGTGGCAGTCACATGTCGGCACTATTGTCGTCGCACGTAAGGACAGGAAGTCGCTGCTGCCGCAGCATCTTGAGGGCGTGTGGATGTACTGCGATTGCATTCTGGACCTCTTTGGTGAGGGTGAAGGCGCGCCGCGAATGCTGTACAGCCGAAAGGCCTTTGAAGATTGGTGGACGGGTTATTGCGAGGAACAGAAGCAGTTCCGGCCGGGGAAGGGAGGCGAAGAGGATGCGGATGCCTGGCGGGCAGTAAGTTCACCTTATGATATGTAAGAGGGTCGTGTATCGTTGTTGGAGCGATTTCAGTTTTCAGCCTTGGCCGGGGTGGAGCAATTCTCGGAATGATATTGCCTATTTCTGACGATTCTGGCCTCGTAGTGCCGTTTCGTTTCTGCGGCCAGCTTCGTGAGTCTCTGCATGGCCTGAACGATGGTGTGATCTAGTTTATTTCCGATGAAATCCTGGTGTCGTACAGGACTGAGAAGTTTAATGCCCCGAAGTGTCGTGCACCTGGATAGCTGTACATAAAGATTGGTGAAGTCACACTTGGAAGGCTCGCCATTGATGATACGATTCCCTCGCAGCTCGAGGAGGACTTCCGCGAATGTCTTGCCCTGCGCCTTATAGTCGGTGAGCACAAATGCGGGAACGACGGGCAAGCCACGGCGGCTGCATTTTGCAGACAGGAACCTGAAGTTGCGGTTGGACGGATCGAGGGTTTGTGAGACCGAGCGGACAAGGATCGTTTCTGGTGGCAGGGCGGGGATAGACAAGCTCTTGGTATCTTTAGACTGTAAGAGTATGCCGAGTGGTGGCCCGAAGTGGAGAGTCACGTCGTCGGCAAGGTGGTATCCTGGGTACTTTGGGTCGGGTATGAAGTCGGCGGCGGCAAACTCTGCCCCGTTTACGACCTTCAGGCCGGTGTAGATGTTCTGGTTCACAACCACGGGCATGCCTTGGGCATAGAAAAGGACACCAGGAACCTTGCAGGTGGAGTTATTCCCTTGCTCGATAGTCCGGGCGATTTGATCTTTCGACAGCGTGCCACTTCGCCACGTATGTGCGGAGATGAAGATGGAGATATGTCTCTTGCGAGAGCGAGCCCAGTCGACGACGGCTTCCATGTTGAGTGACCAGCGGTTCCGGTTCAGCGGGGTTATGGCACGTAAGCCCGCACTGAAGGTGATTTGGGCGCGGTCGACGAGTTTTGTGTTGAGCATGAGTAGGTCCTGCTGTGTCTGGGCTCCAGCCCGTACTCTATCGAGAAGAGCGCTCAGCTGAGGATCATCTCGCGCACGAACCTGCTCTTCGAGAAGTACTACCGTTTTGAACATCTGCCACAAACTGAAGCCGCGATGGTGAGAAATGGTTCCCTGTCCCAGTGGGATGGAAAAAGGGTTCATCGTCTTGTTCACCAGGAGACTCGTCTCTCGAACTGGAGCGAACTGGTAGAAGTCCCCCATCAGGAGCACGACGGGAATCCCGCCGAACGGCTTATCGGCACAGTCTCGGAGTGACTGGAGGTTGCGGCTGACCTCATAAAGGGTGGCGCCTCCGAGCATGCTGACCTCATCTGTCACGAGAACCAGTTTCTGTTTCCACGTCCACTTTTCGCCTCGGAGAAAACTGGGAGTTGTGTTTGGGGGGAGCGGTGGGTGTCCAGTCCGCAGGCAGAATGTAAGGTTGTGCCGCCGATCTGGGCGGCCGCGCTCCCTGACGTCCCCGTGATCTGAAGAAGATGTGATTGGCCTCTCGTCAAAAATACCCATTTTAAGGCATCGATGACCCTGGATTTTCCAGTACCTCCAGGGCCTCCGGTGTACTGGAGATGTTGACCCGCCGAATCGGGGTCGGCGGAGTACTTATCCAAGAACTCGCACACAAGTTGGAGGGCCATTGTCTGTAGGGGGTTGAGGGTAAAGCCTGACGCGGCAAGGCGTCCTAGTTCCGCGAAGCCCGTTGCATGGTTGACGTCGACCAGTATTCGAGGGCCCCGTTCTACCGGCTCTAGACGCTGACGTGGCATGGCAATGTCCGTATCACAGTGGCGAACAAGGATGTCGTCCAGGTCGTCGTTACTCGTGCCGGGAGCGGCGCCCTAAGAACCAGTCTCGATCTCATCTAGCATGCGGAGATGCAGCATACCCTGGGCCTTTGCCGCGGCTTGCACATCTTCATGAGCAAGAGTCGGGTATTGGGATAGAGCGCTATCCTGGGAACGGCGAATTTGCTGATAGAAGTCCTGATGACGCTGCACGAAAGGTTGCTGCTCTTCTGCAGGGTTTTTATGGCGTAGATCTCGGACCAGGTCCTGTAGTGCTGGCGAGTCCCTCGTGGCTTCTGAGTTTCGCACAGCGTTATGTATGGCCTGGAGGAGCGCTGCGTAGTTTTGTTGATGTTCGGCCGTTGTTGCAGGCTCTTCACGATAGTCGCCCTCGTCAAGAGGGAACTCTACGTCGATCGTATCATTACCTTCCGACCTGCTGGCCCAGAGCTTTGCGTCTTTTCGCGCATCCTCCGCCGATCTTCTCAGAAGGGAGATGTGGGAGGCGTGGGATCGCAAACGGGGTGGGAGTGCGGCGGCGTGGTTCGTCCATATGTCGGTGATGTCCCCGTGAGTGTTGGAGAGGAAGTCATCCCAGGGCACGAACAAGGCCAGATGGAGGACGGAGTTTCTAGGCACGTCAGCACTGGCTTGAAATCAGCATGGCAGGCTTCGAGGATACCGCCTAAAGTAGACTGGGTGCTCATCTTTGTGATCGTCGCTGATGTATCCCTGGAGGATTGGCACCGCGTACTCGAGGGGTTTTCGAAGCTTCTGGATCCAATTATTAGATTGCTGAGAGACACCGTCAAGTGCAAAGTGTGTGCCGTCCTCTTCTCGGTCGCGGCGACGCTCCAGGCTAATCATGGACATATAGTCATAGAGGCATAGACCTCTGAGAAGCGGACCTCGGTAGGCGTAGGCATCCAGAGACAACAGCGTCCGACCGCTCTCTCTGAGGCCTATCGTCTCAGGGGGTTCGTCAATGTCCGCGTCTTCTCCGGACTGGTGGCGAAGATGCAGCCACCGTCGGAAGATGGACCAATACAAGGCGGTCAGGTTTATGAAAGACCACCGTGGCACGTTGGTAAAGTCAGTGTGATAGCCGAGCAGGTGATAACAGACCTCGACGGCTGAGAGCTGTCTATCCGAAAATATTCGATTGGCCGTTCTCATTAAAAACTGTCGAGTTTGGTTGAGGACGGCTGAGGCTTGCGCGTCACGCTCTGGAGCGGATGCCTGACGCGTACCATCAGCCGACTGGTGTAGCTGTCCCAGGACTTCGCCTGCGATGACGATGCGTTTCCACATCGGCGTATCCAACTTGGTGGCGTAGTTCGTGATGTAAAAGACCATGGCCAGCCCCTTGGTCCTCGTCAAGATCATCGAGATGTCGTGGTTGTGGCGGAGCCCGACCGCCATGGCCTTGTTGTGCCGGTTCACCAGCGGGTGGTTGCGGCGGGTCTTGAGCAGGCCGTCCTCAGAGAAACCCGTCATGTCGACGATCTTCCACGGCGCTTTGAATCGACAAGCTGTCCGTCTGTACTTGTCCGCACCCTGTTCAGTCAGCCCCTTTAGGGAATACTTGACGCAGGTAAATGTGTGGGAATGAACCTGGCTGCAGTAGGCAATGTAGTTGGACTCGTCCTCGAAGGCCGTGGTAAGAGCTTCGGTGCTCTTCATCATCTCCTCGACAGGCTGGATTGGTTTTCTTTCCTTCCGGACCGCCCGTCCAGCCTTCTCATCTAGGCATTCGTGAAAGACAGAGTCAACATAACGAATCACTCGGGCTCGGTACTCCTCTTGCTGGGGATCGGCCATGTCGTTGCAGAGCGATGGCAACTGCAGATTACCATGGAGCCAGAGCAGTCCATGCAGGTGTAGGCTGCCTCGGTCGTTGGTTTCTACTGTTGCATAATAGTGACTGATTTTTCCAAAAACCGATTCCTTACCTGCTTTGACATAGTGGTCGAAAAACAGGGAAATCTCGCGATGGAAGAAGATGACGGAGCTGACCGGATCCAGGGTGCTGAGGGCAATCCTGTCATACCGCCCCTGAAGGTCGGCCAGCAGTTCCTTCGCCATGTCATAATCATGAAGCCTGTGGATCGACAGTCTCATCTTGACCGGGTTGTTGATGTCGTTAGGGTTGATGGTGAACCAAATGGCAGGTGTGCCCGCCCAAACGATGAGTGACTGTATCTTTCTCCGCATCAGCAGCCGAGTCTCGTTTGAGAGCGGCTGGGCGTGACCAAAGATGGATAGCTCGCGAAGCAAGAACGATACGTCATCATCTGTCGTCGTCTTGTTCTGGCGCATCTCCTCCTCGGCTCTCCCCAGTTGGTCTGCCGTCAGACTTTGATAGACTTGCTCAGCTCTGTTGAAAGAATTCTTTGTCATCCGGACCATACTGATGCGGCGGTTGGAGGATCGGAGGAGGATGTTGAAGACGAGGAAACAGAATACCGGATGCGTGGCAAACCGACCCCCGTGTCGCTGGAGCACATACTTGGCCCAGTAGGTGAGTGAGTGGTTTGAAGGAGTGTTGTAGACAGGCTCCGAGGCATGTTGTTGGCGGCTTTCCGTGTCGGTCGTCGCCTTCGGGCCCCCCTTTCCCCACGGGAAAAGCTTAGGGAACGTCCTTGGAAAGAAGTCCTCGTGCAGATTGTCGGCGAAGTCGGAGCCCCGCTCCACGCGGATGAACGGCTGTTCTCCCGTAGTTTCTATATTCATGCCACATGGCTGAGGGACCCCGTCACCTCGGCTTCCGCTTTTTTGCATAGCATCTGCTAGGAAGGATAGCTTATCGGCCTCCGAGAATGTGGCAGGCTCGTCAAGAGGAAACATGCCGGATGACGACGTCTCATAGACGACGTCGCTGTTAGCATCGGTTTGGTCTTGGCCAAGAACAGAAGTGTCGAGTTCTCCAGGCGGGTGGCGCTCCTCTCCAGGATCAACTCGCGCTGAGTTGAGGAGTTCTTCAATACTTGTTGACTGGTTTTCCGGCAACCCCCTGTCTGTGGCCGGGACGATGTGGTCCGTCTGCGTCTTTTCAGCAACCAAGGGCTCTTCTCGTCGCATCATCTCAAAGATGTCGGTAGGAACGTTAGAGCTACCCTCGTACCGCCAACCGTCTATCTCGTCATGGTTGATTGCGACATGCTCGTAGAGGGGGTTGTTCTTCTGAAGCCATACCAGAGCATTCCTCACAATGGTCTTGCGGACTTGAAGGAGATGGCCGACGTCTGTTGGGCTGGGCTTGCTGGAACCGCTCCAGGAGACGTGGATGTTTTCGATTGCCTCCAGTAACGGATGGGGAAGTACTGTCGCAACAAGGTCATCGACCTTATTCGGAAACACGACGATGTGACCTTTCACGTGTTTCCTATAATTCAGGCCGGAGGGAGCCTTGTTGTTGACAGTGAACTTTGTAATGTACCCGAAAGGAGCCTGCAGGGCGATCAGTCTTTCCTCGACGGGGGAGAGGTCATCAAGCTCTTTTGGGTACCGGTGCTCGCATCCGATATGCATGTTGTTGACTGAACAGGCCTTGGGTAGTTTTCCGTTCTGTAGACCAGTGCGACACTCGCGGCATACGCCAACCCAACACTCGCCGTCTTGTGGCAGGCACTTTGCGCACAGCTGAAGAGCCCTCGTTGCTTGCATCAAGGACGGGGTCAACTGGCTATGCCACTGGACCGTTGAGAGTTCCCCAGGAGCTGATTTCCTATAACAGAAGACGCAATGAGCAATCGGTAGGGTCTTCTCATCCGTGAATGCTCGGTAGAATGACTTGGCCGCCTCCACTTGGACGGCAAGCGGGACCTCGTTGCACCAGGATCTTGATACCGACGCCTCCTCTTTATCGCGAAAGCAAGTCTCATAGTGTTGCAGAATAGACTCGATCGACTTTCGTTGGAGCTCCGTGACCTCACCTAACGGACGCGGCCTCTTAGGGCGGCGAACCGGCCGCGTGGGTGGCGGGGTCAAGAGGCCCTCTCCTTCTCTTGGGCGTTTTGAGGAAGGCGTCCTCGGGGGACGCTGTCTCTCGTCGGGTCTGCTTAGCCGCGGCACTCGTGTGCCCAAGGGAGGCGTTCGGGGGGGAAGCTGTATCTGGTCGGGTGTCGTCAGCCGCTGTGCTCGTGCAGCGTTGGATGCCCTCCGACGATTTCGTTCGTCCCTACGCTGGCGTGCCAGGTCCTCTATGGTACGGTGGATCTCGTCTGGGGAGACCGTCACCGGCATATTGCGACGCTGAGTTGACTCGGCAAGCTGTCGTTCTTGCGGTCTGTCTTGTGCACGCCGGCTGTTTATTTCTTCCAATGTACGGCGCAGCTCAGCAGGTGGAACCCTGGGTGGTTCTTTTCTTTGTTGAGTCTGTTCCTGAGCATGGCGGCGAACCATATCTTCCAGTGTACGGTCCACCTCTTCTCGTCGAACCCTGGCCGCTGTTTGTCTTCGCAGTGCTGTTTCATGTGCATGCCGGCGATTTATATCTCGCAATGTTCGCTGCATCTCGTCGGGTGGAACCATAACGGGGTCTTGTCTTTGCGGAGCTCTTTCTTCGGCACGCCGACGATTTATGCCTTCCAATGTGCGGTGTATCTCTTCAGGAGAAACCTTGATCGGCTCTTTTCGTGGCTGCATGGCTTCCTCGAGTGTTGGGGATCTCGGGATGGCCGGCCGCAATGTCCGTTGTGGTGGCCGGGCCCGGTTGAGTACGCGTCGGCTGTCCAGGCTCTCTATTGTACGACGAATCTCCTCATAGGGGACACGGATGATATCTTTCTCGGGCATGGCGATAATTTGGTTTGGCAGGTTGTGTTGGAGTCGAAGAAAACCTGCGAAGGTGGCTATCAGAAGTGGACCGAGTCAAGAGGAGCGTCGGACAGAAGAGGGCGTTCCGCCTAAGCCAACCTTCCAGGATGTAAAGCGGATGTAGAAGATCCGGTCAGGCCATGAGACGGAGTATGGCCGAGACGACGCAGTGCGTGGAGGAGATGAAGTGTCCACGAACCGTATCCCCCTATACTGAGGCACATGATGATGCTGTGGCGCGGGAGACTATGGGCCGCTGTTTCATGCAGTGGCATCGCAAGAATTGTGGCGGTCTCACGAAGACCATAGATGATCAATTCGTGATATGGCGCCCTGACGTTATCAAGGACAGTCGTTGTATAGGGAAGTCAATCAGGGCTGGTATGTCAAGTCGGCCTCTCTCTTTGAAATTTCCTTTTCCCTTTTCCTTTTTCTCTCTTCTCTTTTCTTATATCCGAATAGAACAGATACAGGCGCTGGTTCGCTTGTACCCATCATTTCCTGTCGTCGCCGAATCGAGAAGGGACACAGCCCTCAATAGACTTTGATTCGGTCTGAGAAACGGCTACGACATCCGTCTCCCTTGCCCTGCAAATATGGCAGGACCCCCACCATCGGGCCAGGGCCACGGGCAAACTTCCCTGAACGCGCTGGGCGTACAGTTCTTCTCCAGCCTGGAAGGGCTCGAGGTCATTACGTCCGCCGATAGGCAGCTCATCCGAGGCCACAATCTCGCCGGGGCGGTTCGCCTGCAGTTCGTTAGACCGGCGTACTTTGACGACCAGGGGGGAGAGCATGCAAAGCTCCTTGACGGGCAAAACGATCTCGATATACCATTGTCAATGCACGTATACCCTTTCCCCGATATTGAAGAGTGGGATGGTCAGTGGTTTTTCTTCGACGTGCAGCTACACCCTTACGAACTGCACTTTCGTCGCAAAGTCGTGGATGGGGACGAATCGGTCGTGGGGTCGTGGGAAGACCTGTATGGAAAGCTGGGGCAGGTCCGTGGGCAGATGTGTCTCCAACCGTACGTATGGTCTTCATCAATGTGGTTCTCGGACGGTCTGCTCGCTTTAGGCACTGACCAATACCTCAGCGTTGCAGAAAGGTCTCTGAGGCATGTAGGTGGTTGCTTCCCCACCATCGCGCCGCGGGCCAGCTTTCAGGGACCCATCGACACGACAACCTTCAGGTTCAAAGCGGGGTCGTTGTCAGAACAACAGCTAAAGTGCTGCGGCTTCGTCCAATGTCAGACGTACCTGGCACCGCCCCGTGACAATGAGACGCCCCTGAAAGGGGGTCAGGCATTCCACATATTAGCGTATATGCCGTACGACCAACAGCCGTGGAAGAGCCGCATCGGTTGGATGAAGAACTCGGCAGAGGGAGGCTTTGTGTCGAGAAAGTGGGTGTACGGAAGGGGAAGCATTATCGGTGTGCTGAATGTCGCACTGCTCGAGAAGGAGCCCGAACCCGGGCAGGACATCTTGGTCGTGCTCGTTGATGAGTTTGGTTTTACCTCAAGGGCAACATTCGACGGCGGCGGCGGCGGCGCTAACGGCAGTGGTCTCTCCCCGCAGAAACCAAGGCAAGAGCGGGTTAAAGGCAGAAGCCCCTTTAGCAGCAGCCCGGTCGGCCCTTCTTCGAGACGACCCTCCGTTCCGTCTAGTGCTAGAACGGGAAAGGCCAAGGAGCGATCAGGGGGAGAGGTAATGGAGGAGGCGAAATTGTCACCGATAGCGAAGCGGCTGTTCGGGTCGCAACAGGACCCAACCGGTTCGTGTTTCCAAGGGCCTGGGAGAAGAGGGGCTCTACTAACCCATGGCTTAGCAAGTTCCGCCTCGGATGACACATGCGGGGCCGGCGCAGGTATGTGGTCACAATGAGGAACAGTCCCCAGGGCATGAGACTTACTCTTACCGGCAGAAACAGAGGCTTCAGTGACGGTGGCAACGGGGTCCGAAGAAAATGAAGCGCCGATCCAAGGCAGGAACTCCCTGAAGCGAGGGGCTAGTTCAGGCAGAGACGGGACGCCAAGGAAGAGGGTGAGCTCGTGGAAGGTGCAAGATGCCCAAGAAACTTAGGGTGGGGCGAATTTTTATGTGGAAGTATAACAGTTTTTGTAACGCGCCAAGACGATTGGCCACTCTCCCTTGAGATAACTATAGCGGGAAGAGATTGGCTTTGGCTGAGGTTGATGAGGCTCTCCGGGTTGTGGATCCTGGGATTTTGGGACAGAGGCTGTGGCTCAATCACAGGCTGTGGCTCTTCGGGTGTGGCTCGCGTAGAGGCTCAACTGCGGCTCAGTTTGGGGCTCATTTTGGTGGCGGTGCTGGTGTGGCGTCAGGGGTGGTGGGTTTCTGAGGGGGCGGAAGGAAGATCCTTTCGTTCCGAAAGGCAAAGGCACGATAAGTTCTGCTTATCGATTTAAGGCTCTTCAGATGGGGCTTGTGTGGCAGTGAAATTGCGGGGCAGTCTGTGGCGGTGTTAGTGTGGCGTTAGGGGTGGTGGTTCCCGAGGGAAGATCCTTTCGTTCCGAAAGGCACAGCGTTGGTTGGCTTGTGGCTCGTGGCTCGTCAAAGGAGCCTATGAGCACGGATCGTCTGGTGGCCCGAGTTTACGGATGGCGCGGAAGGAAGAACCCTTCGTTCCTCAAGGCAGCAAGACAACAAGGCCAAAGGCACCACCCCGATCTCAGGTTCTCCCGTCCCTGTTACATTATCCTGTGGCACCATCTCCACGTCCCTATACTACCGTCAACATGACCATCAACAAGGCGATCAGCCAGCTCCTGGTGCGGCGGTTGTTTGAAGCTATCAATAGCTATGTCTTTTCTTCAAGCGAAATGGTCGCTCATTTCGACCAGAACGAAGGCGAGCCAATGCCTACTTGGATCGCTCTTTTGTTGTTCGGGACACTTTACCTCATGGCCGCCGTCTCAATATCCGTACGTCAACATACAAGCCTGCGTGGTGGAGACAAGCTGACAGCCAATTCAAAGGTCTCCTACACACTCGGTCATGTCGTAAATACCCTCACTATGATCGAGGTTTCCCCCAAAGCCATCGCTGTCGACAATCCGCTAAGTGGCTCCGAAGAAGACCGAAACGCAAAACGTCTTCTAGTATCAGCTGCCACCCTCAGGACGCCGAAGCCAATAACCGCTCACATCCAAACAACTATCCAGCACTTGCGGGCGGCCGCTGGTTTCTGGTCTCTATGGCGGGGCTGGCGCTTCGCTATTATCTACAGCGTGGTTGCCAAGGCTATTCAAATTGTTGTGAATCCGGTTCTTGGACACGCCCAGACGCCCTGTGGACCTTATGGATTCTTCCCCTTTGTCGCTGTCATCCTGACAGCCATTCTAACGTCTGGTGTAACAGGTGCAGGGGTATGGTGGACCGGTTTTTCGGTCGCTCAAAGACCCTGTGGGTCCGCGCACTTTGGCGCCAAACTAGCCCCCAAATCGAAGGTCACGCCTCCCCACGGGCCCTTCGCCTTTGCGCGAAAAACCCCATACAAACGCGCGCAGCCACAGAAAAAAGGTGACAAAACCGAAGGTCAGCTGACTTGCCTTTGTATGCGCAGCCCTTCCAAAATGGCCGCAAATAATCCACCCAAATCGCGTCGATCACCACCTCCATCATCCACCTTAATTGCACTGCAATTGCGCCACAACCACGACCCTCCCCGGCCCGGCTGACCCCGTATCCTGTCATCTATTTACTATGGATTTTATCGCTATTGAAGATGCTCGCGTGCGGGCAGCTATGGACTTCTATTTGCTCGACTTGGAGGGGACGGCGCCCAAGAACACGGTCAAGAACTACGCGCCAAAACAAGCCGAATGGAAGGTCAGATTGTTGCTCCCTGCCCTCAATTTACATACTGATGCCACTGTAGAACTGGTGCGCCAGTAACTGGCCGCCTATCCCAAAAGACTGGGTCAACAATAAGCTCTCCTGGCCGCCGGGCCAGCAGCTACCTGGCGACCTGGTTGATGAGGGCAAACTACTCCTTTTTATGAGGGAGGAGGTCGTCACTCGAGCCCCGAAGAAAGGAGTTCGAGTGATAAAGCAAAGGAAGCGCAAGGTGGCTGCCGCCCGCGTCGTAGAGGACGTCGCCGCCGTGAAAAGGCGGCGACTTGCTTCAGGTACCGGGTCCCCCCCCTGGCTGGCCTGGCCTTGACGCCGTATCGCTGACTCTTCGTTTCGGGAGATACGATCGAGGTTGTTACGTCGCCTGCCGGCGAGGAGGCTACAAAAGAAGAGTCTCCTGCTCTCGACGAGCCTTTATTTAACGAGGAGGAGCTCCGGCTGCAGTACAACACAGTCCGGGGCTATATCTCGGCCATATAAAGGCTGTATGAGGAGCAGAAGAGCAGGAATATGAATCCGGCGCCTCGGCCGCAGGGAATCGCGCTCAAGGCGCTGAAGAAGAGCATTCTCGCTGTCGTCTGGAGCCGCAAGCGGTCCGAGTATCGCGACCGCCTTGAGGGCACGATAAAAGACGTCTACACGCCGGCGCAGATCCCCGATCACACGTCTGCAGTCTGGGAGAGCGACGACGACGTCTCTGCGCTTTTTCGGACGCAGGTCGACTTCCTCCTGGGCAACCACATGCTCCTGAGGCAGAGTAATCGGTTGCCAATGGAGCTCCCTGACTGTTTTCGCCTTGAGCTCCCCAATGAGGGCCAGAAGAGCCGGGAGTTCCCGATATACGCCTTGGTGATTATTATGAACCAGGGCAAGACGAATCAACACGGGAGAATGGAGTATGGGGCCGCCCTGCGGCACCGTGATGTGCGGTTCTGTCTTATTGGGGCGCTGGCGTTTTATTTCTTTTGGCGTTGGCAGGTGGAGGAAAAGGAGCTGTTTCCCAGCTTTGAATGCAGTGAGGAGTGGTACGATCTTAAGGTCTTACGTCGCTCCGCTACGGATCCGAAGGCGACGCTTTCAGCCCAAACGGCGCGGTCGTGGACGAGCAAGCTGTACAGCCGGTGCGGAATCTCCACCTCAAAAGTTTCGCACGCTCCCCGGGTCGCAGCAGCACAGAACGCCGATATGGCAGGCGTCCCTGAAGGTCAGGTGTGTTAAGAGGTTTCGATTTGTTATATTTTCGGCCGATTTGGCCTTATTTTAATGGTATAGCGGCCTTCTACATCTCAAGTGGATGAGGTGGCGCGCCGGATAGTTGCGAATTTTTCCGACTTTTTAGCCTTGGTGTTGATTTTTTTGGCCGGTAGGCTTTATGAGCTTCCCGTAAACCTCTGGAGTAGCCCTTCCGCTCGGCTGTTCAACTGCGCTCTTCAGTCCGCATTACCGTACCGTATTTATATGCTGATCTCTATATAACACAGATACAGCGCGCCGGGAGATAGAACAACGGTGACTAGATGATGGGTTGCTACCTTATATTACTACCCTTTGAGTTTATGAGGTCCTCGGCCGATTTTGACCCTGACTGGTCAGGTTCCTACTTTCTCGCGCGCGACACTATCAAGCCGCTACTCGCTCTTTTACGACGTATCTGGCCCGATCTCGATAGGTGGAAAGAAGCACACGATACTGCTTCTTTAGCCGTTGAACCGAACAAGGCTGCCGGTGCGTTTCTCGAGCTTTTGGGCTGGCTGCGCGAAGTGTTGTTACAGGATTCCGTCTTCTTGCGGAAGCTCTATCCCCGGCATCCTGTCTTCCGCGATCCAGTCTTCAAAAGTCGTGATTTTGCAGCGTTCGCGCTACAAG
Organism: Ilyonectria destructans; assembly: GCA_020740775.1. Classification (NCBI taxonomy): domain Eukaryota; kingdom Fungi; phylum Ascomycota; class Sordariomycetes; order Hypocreales; family Nectriaceae; genus Ilyonectria; species Ilyonectria destructans. The sequence continues at coordinate 95,581 of JAHEWK010000038.1, forward strand.
TTGAAGGCGCCTGTCGAACTGCTGAGGAAGAGAGTTATGTGGCCACCATCGATCGAGCTATCCCTGCCGTTGCAGAGAAACTGCATTCCTTACAAAGCCAACAGCTCGCTGTGAACTTAACGGTAGATAGGATGTTCTATCAACTTACGATAGAGCTTAACAAGCTGTCGAGACAGATACTTGAGCTATCCAAAATCAACTATACTGTCACGATCAGCCCTGGGCTTAGTACGGTCTCACAGCGGTTGGAAATGCCGAAACGAGGGCGCCGCGGCGCGCCGGCACGTTTGACGACGCCGGCTCCCTCGTTGCGGGCCGCCGCTCCTCTCCCCGCCACTCCTACGCTTGTGGAAGAGCAGGGAGCCGTTGGCCGAGCCTCCCCTTCGTCTCATCTGCCGCCGCCCGGAGCGGCGGCGGATGAGCCGCAAATACCACACTTTGAGTTTCCTTTAGACCTCAGAAGCGTTCGCGATCTGTGGACCGTGTGGAAGAACGGGAGGGCCGGCATGCCTTCTATCGAGTCCCTGGAGGCCGACTATGGCTCTGCTTGGCGCCCCAAACACCAGAAGTCCGTCTTCTGCAGCAGGAAGGCGATAATCGACTTCATCGCGCAGAAGGCGCGAGAGCGGGGGGGCGAGCGCGACGTCGGCGTACACTCACTCGTTGTCATGCGAATTGAGGAGCTGTGCGCCAACTGGTCTCTTGACAAGGTGCGGAAGGCTATAAAGAACGGGGATCTGGACCGGAGATGGCTGCCAGAGCCGTGAAATGTGGTGTTTTTGGCTGTCTTTTTGCGACTGTTTTGTTAGTTACCCCTGAATTGAGCCGACTATCACGACTTTTTTTTGCTTATAGTGTTGAGCCTAGACCCCCCTAAAAGTGCAGTAAAATTGGCCCGTTTTGGTCGTAATTGGGCGGCCTTTTAGGGCTTGTAAACCACCCCATAGACGGTCATCACTTGAAAATAAAGGCGATGACCAGAAACGCGCGCAAATCAACAACAAGACAGATGCACGGCTCGAGCGAGGTGCCATTTTGTTCAGCTCAATTAGACGAGCCTATTTATCCTATTTTTATGCCCGTGCAGGCTTTGGTCGTCGATGAATACCGAGATCCGTAAAAATTACAGTCCTTTTGGTGATGTCAAGGGCTTGGCGGTTTTTAGCGGGGTTTTCCGAAAACCCGCCACGCAATCCGACCTGTTACATCCACTTGTTGTAGTGGTCAAGCGGCACGCGGCCGGCTCGGGGGGGGGGGGGGGGGGGGCGCGGCGAGACCTTGACTGTGTGGAGAAGCCCGAGATGGATTGGCGTGGATAGTTAGCCAGCCGGTGGGGCCGAACCAATGTTTGCTCTCGTGATGTCTGTCGGTCGGCTTTGAGGTTAGGGCATGTGACTGAATGCTAATGAGGCCAAGTGGCCGAGACACTGAGGTGCTACGCTTGGGTTTTTGCGGGAATGGCTCACAATGACGTGCACGGTATATGGTTGTATCGTACACATTCGACGCCTGATACCAACTTATATCGTGTGCCTGTCCCCTACTTGTTCGACGCTCCTCAAAACTGAAGTCATTCTCACTTTCGCCACAGATCTTATAGAGGTGCCAAGGATATCTATTCCGCCCAACAACCCACCAAGCTAGTGCTCAAGATGCCTCTGAAAATCATCATCGTTGGTGCTGGTCTCGGGGGTCTTGGCTGTGCCATTGCTTTGACTCGTGCTGGCCACAAGGTTGAGGTATGTAGACCATTGTTTCTTGATGGAGGGGTGACAAAGCCAACACATCAAGGTTTTCGAACAATCCTCGTTCCTGAACGAAGTTGGCGCTGCAATCCATATTCCTCCCAACGCCACCAGAGTTCTCAAACACTGGGATTGCGACTTTGAAGATCTACAAGCCACCCTTTGCAATGCAATCAAGGTCTACGACAAGACAGGGAAGCTCATGTTTATCCCTGCGGTAAGCACCCATCAAGTCCGAGGCTACATGAATCATCTACTGACTTTTGTTCTTCTCCTTAGAGCACCAAGGCACTCCATGAGAAGCTCAATACTCGAGATGAATGGCTTCTCTCGCATCGCGTCGACTTACACAACACTCTGAGGAAGCTAGCCACTGACGAGACGTATGGAGACAATCTGAAGATCCGTCTTTCCAGCCGTGTCATGTCCGCGGTGAGTCACTGTCTGCGCCTTTTTATTCTCCTTTCCAGTATTATTCTCATCGTCATCGCCACTTTGTGCGTATCATGTGGCTAACGGTGCGACTTTGCTCAAGGATGCGGAAGCCGCAGAGATTGTTCTTGAGGACGGGACCAAACACCGAGCTGATCTACTCGTCGGAGCAGACGGCGTGCATGTAAGTAGTAAGACTGTTACAGCTACGTAACATGCATGCTAAACCAGGTTGCAGTCAAAAGTCGTCGCCGCGGTGACCCAAAAGACGCCTGAACGCAAGAGCACAGGGCAAAACACATTCCGATTCTTGGTCCCTATGGACAAGATTCAGGCCAATCCGCTCACGAGACGCTTATTTGCGAACCTTGGTATCGACTGCCAGCACGTTTTTGTTACATATGACCGTCGTCTAGTTATTTATCCTTGTCGGCGCGGCAAACTGCTCAACATCGTCGCCATGCATCCAGCTGAGGATTCCAGCCTTGAATCCGAATCCTCATGGCTTGCTGGAGGCAAGATAGAAGACTTGCTCAACACTTACAGCGAGTTTTCCCCCGACATCATCGAAATGTGCAGTCTTGCCGAAGACTTGAAGCTCTGGAGCTTAGCTACAAGAGATCCCCCCGAGAAGTTCTATAGGGGCAGGACTGTCTTAGTAGGTGATGCAGCTCATCCCATGCTTCCTCGTAAGTCCTCGTTTACCAAGAGTGTAATGTGCTCTAATAGCAATAGACCAAGGTCAAGGTGGTGCACAGTCCCTGGAGGACGGCGCAGCTCTTGGAGCTCTGTTCCCTGCCGATACAACTGTAGATCAAATACCGAGGAGACTCGCGCACTTTAACAAGCTCCGCTATGGCCGAGCAGTAACCGTTATGTTCATGTCAAAGATCAATGATGAGAGGCGAGGAGAGATGATGGATGACCTCCGCAAGTTTGTTCCTGACGCGCAGCTTCCGAAGAGCATGTTTGAATACGCTTGGGACTCATACGTTGTTCGTGATGCGCAGCAGCTCCTGGCGAATGAGACCAAAGCTTGAAGCAGAGTAGCATACAGGGAAACGGGGGCAATGGTATCCAATTGTCCAGGCTCTATTAGCTAAAGCAACATCCCAACACTTGGTAGTCGATGTGTGGAAGACCGTGAAAGGCAGCAATTCAGAAGCAGTAGGACTTCATATGACCTTTCCGTTGAGAAGTTCAGTACCAACGGCGTAGCTGAGAAAGCAGGCGCCTCGAGGTCGTCTCTGTGACTTATCGATGTATTAAGGCAATGGTAGAAGGATAAACTTGATCGTCATACGGAGACAGCTTGAAGCAAAGTGAACCCCCAATCTCAACAATGCTAAAGCGCACAGGGAGATTCTAAAACAAATAAGGAAGCGCTACGTGATTATTCTGGTAATATCCATAGAATTACTTATTGAAAACCTTGTCTGCAAACCTTGAGTGAACACTTGGCTGAGTTGCGACTCAAGGGAATGGCACAACGACCCCATTGAGAATGCCATAGCAAACACATTCTGAGAGGCTTCCAAGCGCTTCCCTCCGCGAGCGAAGCCCCTCTGGCAGACTGTTCTGACACATGCAAAGCCCACACCACTCCACTAGTACCCATTAAGCTAGCTGCTTCGGAATGCGACGCCAGAAAAGCCGAAGTCATCAAGTCATCACATCGGAGTGTCGGTAATTACCCCACCGGATCTCTCCCATTGTCAGGCGATCCTGTGGAGATGGCGCTGGTGCTGACATGTGGAGATGTCGTTCCAGATCTTGACCACCGGCTTGCTTAGCTGAGCGCCTGAACCGTGCTACGAACATGGCTGTAGTGAGCCGGTCAGTGACATCCCCAATGTCCGAATTATATATCGTTCAGTTTCTATAACAGTTTTCTTGCGACTACCACTTATCGTGCACTGCTTCAAAAGTCAAGACTCCAATCAAGACACCAACTGTCACGATGACGGACACGACACGTCAAGTAGATGAAACTTTTTCATCCTCCAACTTGAAGAGGGACAAGTTCACTGAGATAGATCATTCCAACATTCCACTCGAAAAGGAAGAATGGCCCGTCATCATCATCGGTTCGAGCATGGTTGGTAAAACCCTGGGTCTGCTACTTGGTTATCATGGGTATGAAAATCCTAAGCCACTCAACAATGTGACAACACCATTTACTATTTGCTAGTGTTAAGTCAATGTCATTTGATCGCCATGCCGCTGCAGGTACCCATCCTCGAGCGGCTGGCTTGAACTTCAGGACGAGCGAAATCCTCCGTCAACTGGGACTCGAGGAGTTTACTTTGGAGCAGAGTGCGAGTGAGTTCGATCTCAACGCTGGCATGCTCCTGGTCGAGAAACTCGTCGGCGGCAAAGTCTTGAAGCATCTCCAAGAGCATGACCCCGAGAAAATCAAGGATATCACCCCTTCTAGCTGGGTATGGATCTCGCAACGCATGTTTGAACCCATCCTGGGCGCCCACTCGGACCAGTACGACAGCGTACAGCTCCACGGACACGAAGTGCTCCTTTACGAAGAAGTGGAGGACGGAGTCATTGTTGTGGTCAAGACTCTCGATTCAGGAGAGATCAAAAAGCACAAAGCGCGCTATGTGGTCGCCTGCGATGGAAACCGGAGCCCAACCCGCCAGAAAGAGGGTATCTCTTGGGATGGACCAGGTATTCTCAGGAACAGCGTTAGCGTCAGCTTCAAGTCTGACCTGAGCCCTTTCATTGGCAAGAGAATGGTTCATGGCGTTATCTATGTTGCAAACGAAAAGATTGGTGGCGGCTTTCGCCTTGAAAATGAAGGAAAGGAGGGACTCCTCATGGTCAATAACGTAGGATCCAAGGCCGATTTTGCACCTGGTTCCGTCACATCGGAAGAGGCCAGGGAATACTTCTATGCGTGTTCTGGCCTCACCCCAGACCAGTTGTCTCTTGACATCCAGACCATGAACTACTGGACAATGGCGGCATATACGGCTGGCAAGTTTGCCAGTAAAGGCGGCCGTGTCTTCCTGGCTGGAGATGCTGCTCATATCATGCCACCAACTGGAGGCTTGGGAGGAAACACTGGAATTGCGGTATGCCGCCCGCTTGATATCCAAACGACTCTGGACTAAGACTGACATAGTTGTGTATAGGACGCTCACAATATCGCATGGAAGCTCGCGTATGTCTTGTCCGGCAAGGCGTCGCATTCCCTGCTGGAGACTTACAACAGCGAGAGGAAGCCGATAGACGAGTTTACGGTCTTGCAAGCCCACAGTCGGTTCCAAAACCGTGTTGTGGTCCAGCAACCACCCGCCCCGGAAGCTCCTGATGTCGCCATAGAACTAGGATACAGATACCCTCAGGGCGCCTTTCTCCCAGAAGAACATTACAAAGTTCCGAAGCAGCTTTACGACGATCCGGCTCAGCCCACAGCAGTCCCAGGGTCCAGGTTTCCGCATGTCTTTCTCGAAGAGACTGCGAGTCCCCATAAACGCATCTCGACGATTGATCTCGTGAAGAAGAATTTCGTGCTCATCACTATCGAGCCGGAATCACCCTGGATCCGAGCCGCTAGTCAAAGTCCTATCGAGCTGGATGTACATGCTCTGAACGCGATGTCTAGTCCATACAGAGATTCAGAGGGGGCTGTTGAAAGGAAGTGTCGTCTCAAAGTCGGTGAAGCAATGCTTGTACGGCCTGATGGTTTCATTGCTTGGAGAGGCGGGAGGTCCGATAATGGTCATGCCGAACAGTTAAAGATTGCGCTAGAGGGTATATTGGGAAAGAGTTTCTAGAATTTCGAGTTTCAGTCAAGTAGTTGCTTTAATCTAAGATTTAAGTTTAAAGACTTTATGACCAGACACAGAATGAGATAACTTCGTACCAAACTCACACAGAATTGTCCTATTTGAGTAATGTTGATCAAGCTGATGTAGCCATTTGACTCGGTCTTGGGTCTCATTGCTAGAGTTCTGGTAGATACATACATCGTTCCGGTCAGGTTGCTCACATCATCAGGGTAATGTAGAGAATAGAGCGGCGAAGGTAGGACCTGACGGTAAAAGCTTCCTTGGCAAGCGTGAGTCCAGAGTTGTTTGTGGCAAGCGCTTTCTCTTCCTCAAGTTGCATGTTGATGCCGTCCATCTCGTTGCGAATGTAGGGGTGGTCTGCGGGAAGGCCTCGCAACCTGGACAGAACAGCTGTCAGGACAACGGAACAAGACAAGAGAACACACCCTCCGTTGCCCATGAGTTATGTGTAAGCATAGGACAGTCCTCCAGGGTTATTCCTAGAGCAATTCTGCGTGGTGCCCACAGCTTAGTAGTGGAACGTGAAATGATACTTGTGGGATTCAACTCGCAGCAAAGAGTTTCATGTTATCTATCTCGTAATGATATATCTCTGATGCGAAAAGACTAAATCCTAGCCCATTAAGTCAAAAGGTCTTGCTATAACCGTGGTTGAACGATTACAGCTTGCTAGCTTTATAGGCCTTAAGGTGCAATTGCCCACATTGCATGCGTTTCCGCATCAATCTCTTGGGTACTTATCAGTTGGTCACAGGATCCAACAACGGAACCACCAGATGGCTATCAAACTTGGCCCCAAAGCTAACGGTATGGCGACCCTTGTTCTTGTGCGTGGCGCCAAACATAGAAGGAAACTCCATGTAGCTCATGTAATGGCCAGATACCTTGAGAGTCAGGTGTTCACCCTCATCAAAGATAATTCCGGTAGGCCAAATAGGAACTTCAAGCTTGGTGATAGTGCCAGCAGGAATCGCCTTTCTGGTAGTGTTGGTATACTCAGGCCAGTCGCCAGTGAACTTGCCAGGCTCGGGAGCCACCTTGCTCACGGCATGGCTACCTCTCAGAGTTCCAGTAGGCCCTAGGTACTTCAGAAAGCACGAGTCGGCAGCCTCGGAATGATCCTTCAGCGGGGGTATCTGCTCGTCTAGCGGGACGTTCATGTTCACCAGTGACTTTCCAGATGCGTCGGCCTTTCCAAGCTGTACAAAGACATCAATCTCGTCTTCACTTTCGTTTGCAATGTTTAGGACAAGCCAGGAATATCCGAGTAGCCACGTCTTCTTGGTCAACCTGTGTCTGAAGATGAGTTCTTCGCCGCCGGCAAGTGGCCCCTTGGGCACAAACTCGGCATCGTACGAAGCAGACCCAACCTGGCTCACTGGGTTTAGCTCGAGCTTCTCGCCGGAAGCGAGGTAGAGCTTGGTGTGTTTCGTTTGCGGAAGAGGGAAAGACTCGAGAGGAAGATGGACAACGGGAGGCTGTGGCATGTAGGGTCAGCTGCATTGGGACGTTGAGATAGAAGGCTAATTCGACGAGACTTACCTTGTTGAATCCGAGAAGCGAAACCCGAACTCTGGGAGTGCTTTGCCAGTCATTCTTCTTTCCCCTCAGATAGTAGTCAAAGAACTTGGTCAAATCGTCGATGTTTGCCGGGTCATACAAGTCTGACCACTCTTGCTTGGGGTGGATTCGCAGCCTATCAAGGTTAGCAAGCTGATCATCCAAGCGGGATGGGATATAGCTGCTATAGCAATACGCAACATAGCATGTGAGACTCACCACTTATCCTTGGAAGCCAACGTGTGGTAGGCACGGATGGAGCCGGTTGTATGGAGGGCACTGGAGTAGCTGGCGAGTATATAAGCCGGGACATTGATGTCCTCAAGCTTGGATCGCTTGTCCTCCCAGTAATCGTTAAACAGCGGGTATTTCTCCAACATATTAACAGCGGCCTCACTGCCGTTCCGGCCAACCATGCCGTTTTGGAGGAACCCCCACATGCTGTCGTATGGGTATGGGACACCGCCACGGCAGAGTGTATCCCGGTAGAAGTCAGCAGCGCCCTCCCAGGGAGCAATGGCAGCGAGCGATGGAGGCTGCTGAGCGGCGATGTACCATTGGACCATGGCAAGCCAACTGTTACCGGCGAGGGCGACCTTGCCAGAGCACCAGTCGAGCTTGGCGATATGCTCGATAGCATCGTAGCCATCTTTGCCATCTTGGACCCCAAGCCACCTATCTTGGGTTAGTCTTGTGTGCCATTTTTTATGCTGAGTGGGACGAGTGAAAACTCCTCTCTTCCCCCAGCAATGATTGTAGGCACTTACGGAACAATGCCTTCGGAATCCCAAGAGCCTCTTAGGTCTGCGTTGATAATGGCATAACCTCTAGCGGGCCAGAGGGCGGGATCCAAACCCTCAAACTTTTCATAACCACTGACTCGACTTTGCGGAACACCAAACCGTCCAGGGAGCATGTCAAGTGAGTTGGGGCCTGTCAATGTTCACGTTAGTAAGCTGCTTCGTGAGGGGACGAAATAACAGGGTTAGGCCTGGTAGATGGAAACTCACCATTGCCTGTCTTGCCGTAAGGACTCCAGACCAGGATCGCAGGGACCTTCTCACTAGTCTTAGGGCGGAAAACGTCGGCGTACAACTTGACACCATCGCGCATGGGCAAGGTGATGTCTTTCTCAAAGATCGTATCCACCTCAAATGCCTTGTGCTCGGGACTCAGGCAGTGACCCTTGGAAATCTCCTTGGTTGAAGGGTTGAAAGGGGCATAGGGCAGACTGCCCTTGTCCCCAGGAGTGATCGTCGAGCTCAGCACCACATCGACATTTGCAATGCGAAGAGGCATGCTAGCGTCTTAGTAAGAATGTTCTGATAAGCTTCTAGTGGCTTTAGATACACAAGTAACTGAAGAAAGATGAAGCTGCGAATCACCCTCTTAATGATGTCTCAATGATCAACTGGTTTCCAATGTCCACTGAGCTTAAATCCGTGATAAGTCCTGTGGGGCTACTGAGGGTTTGACTAAACCCAAAGCATTGAGATGATCCGGAATCTCCGTGCCGAGGCTCGGTATCCCCACAGAGCCGGGTCGGCTCCACTGCGACCGCGTGAGAACCGGGAGTGCTACACATTTGTGGTTACTCTTCGGATGCACGGGGAAAACCTTGTGGTCAATTGACGAAATCATTACCCGTTGGCATTGTGGGGCCTAACAATACTGGCAAAGCTTCCGGTCGATAGACACGAACAAGCCGGGCGAAGAAATGGAAAGAAGAAGACGGAATCCTTGAAACGGTTACGGGGGCGTTTTCGACTCTCCTCAATTATCGAAACAATGTGTACGATAATACCAATAGACAGTGGTAAGCAGACAACATAGGGAGGCGTCTAGGAGCAAGAGTCAGCGCCTAGACGTCGATATGATGCCATTTCTTGCATGATATCGTCAAACATTTCTAAAGAGCGGCGCCGAGGGCGAGGTATTTTGAGACGAATTGCCGGAATCGTCTCATTGCTAGTGAGGGGTTACGGTCATTAGTTGCAGACACTGTACCCCCAGAACCCTCTCTCTTTATGCTAGGAGAATTAGGGTTCATCTAGTACAACCACTGGTCCTTCGATAAACAGCTTCAGCAAGGTTGCGCCGTCGAGTAATGCCTTCAATGCAGCATCAGACCGCTGTGTATGACGATATTGCTTTAGTTTGGCGAACACATGGAATAGGCAGAGGCAAATCGATTGGTAATGAATGCAACAGGAAGATACCACAAGACATATACTGATAGAGCACAAAATCTCGCCTCATGTTTCCTACATCTAGCTGCTTAAGATCATAACATTAAAACATCAACCTCGAAAATCATTGCCACTAGAATATTGTAGACAAGGCCAGTCATGGTTCATCTAGGATCCTAGCCAGTAACGGTGAAAGATCTGAATAATGACCCTTGTTCTCTGACTTCCTTTTCGAACCTTTCCTCCAAGCGGTCGTAAATCGACTCGGGAGGTCGGCGCCCAACGCTATGTGTGGTCAGAAGGCTTGGATATATATTGAAACAGATTGAACTTGCTTTTGGCTGTCTCCACGATGCTTGGGATGGTGATTGAAAACGGCTACCATGAGTTACGAGCATCCTCACCGTCGCCCAGCAATCTCCCCTTGGGCAGATCGACCGTCTAGACTGTGACGTTTTACAGCTCTGCTGCCTTGAAAGCGTCACCTGGCTTGCTTAGATATCTTGCTTCGATACCTGTTTTGTCAAACATGCCCGAGAAAACACGGCTGACATCGTTGCATGCGAGGTCAACATGTCTTGGACTTGCAAGCAATCTCCAGGGGCAACAGCTTATGTGCATTGCATTGACTAAGCTGAGATCGGGACCGTCAGACCACCGGCCCCGGGACTGACCATCGGACCCCTCAATGACCTGACGAACCTCACATTGCCCTAATAGACCTCTTGGTCCCGGGCCGGCTCTGACTGCGGCAGGGTCTATAAGACTGATCCTTAAGACCTTCATTACATAGAAAAACAAGACCTTCTTTCCACATCTGATCCCCATTACTTGATGCAATACTAACCGTCAGCGCAACCGACATCTGAGGCTCTCAGCCCTCAGGTGTCTCGCTAGATGAGGGCAAAAGCGATCTTGTTGCTGAGACATCTTTGGATCCAGGCATTTTATTTCTGAAGACGTTCCACTTCAAGGCTGGTCTCTTGAGTAGATAGTCTGGATCTGCTCGGCTGGTCAACTTGACTGTGTGTTTAGAACGATGTTAACGGTGCCAAGAGTCGAAGGACAAAGGTCTCATCTTCTTCAAGGGAACAACAGGGCCGCAATAGCACAAACATATAGATGCATACAGGCAAGCGCAATATGTATCCAATAGTTGGGGAAAGTCTCCGCCACAATACCTGGCTCTCACAAAGTCAGGGACATGCTTAGTTTTTGCTCGTTCTTTCTTGAAGGGCGGCTGAATGAGATATGGTGGGACTCTCAGTTCATTGATCAGTATCGCAACAGCCAGGAGAAATAGTTATTGCAGCTGGATTGCCCTTCTACCTACGTTAGCTGGACAGCCATATTTTTTCCAGGCATCGAAAGCGATATTGCAGTTCCTTTTGAGAGTCCAACATAATGGCACATACATTGCTTCACCTGCCATCGCCGTTGACATCTTTAGGCACCGGCCGAGATACCTTGCCCTCCCTGTCAGAATTTATTATCGGGGCAGTCTCGGTCACTGCTCTCCTCTTATACCGATGGTCTGGTCCTGATTTCTCAAACTTTCCAACGGCGATTTAAGATCCTGGTCTCTCTAGCTCTCAGCAAAAATCTCTGATTGCTCGTGGGCCGGTTAGCAGAATTTTTGAAGCAAGCTACAATAAAGTTAGTAGCTCGCGGTGTGACTTAACTCTGCTTTGATAGGAAGTGTCGTTCAAGGGACTATTCCTGAAGAAGCTGAGCCTAGGAACCGTGGCACATATCGCGATATTGGATTTTAACGGTTATTGCGGAAGTGAAGCTTTCTGTCTTTCATCGTAGGCGTCCATCGCCACTTGCCTCGTCAGAGGCCTCGTCAGCAGTCTAGCTTTTCCTTCAATCAGGTCAATAGCTAGATAAAGTCAAAGACCCCGGGGCATCCGGGGCCACTCGGCTGTCCGAGGTCATCGTCAGTATCTTCGTCTATAAGACTGACCCAAAGACCCTCATTAGATAGGAAGAATACCAAGAGCTTCTCACACATATGATCATTTCCATCTGCTAACTGCAACAAACCGTGATTGTAACACCACCTAGAGATATCAATGATTTTAAGACACTAAGAACTTTGACAATAAGGGCTATATTGTTAAGGTAGCTCCATTATCAATCCATTGTTGACGAGACAACCATGACTAAGGCCTCGGAAAGATGTTTTAGACGAAAATTCCCGGATTCTATCCTGTCGACTAGGCGACCCAGGACGAAGGTATTTTCCGAGTAGTTTCTAGGTCAAATTGAATCAATCGCTGGGTAAGTAAAGTCCAGGCCAGCCTTATCCATATCTGAAACACATCCAAGCATCATTTGAGGTGACTTGACTGACTGGAGATCTTGTCTAGGAAGTGTGAGCGGTAGTTGGATGCTATTTCCCCTGAAGTGAAAGTAAATCGCAGCCTAAAGACGAGCTCAACATGAGGTTGCAAGCTGATATGAAGTGGAAGACTGGTAAGAAGGATCCGTACACGACCCTTTCAATGAGGTGATATCGTGCCTCGTCACGCCGATCTTCATTGGCCGTGACTTTCAGCAAAGAGATGAGTGGAGAGCAGTCAGCGACGTCTATATTCTGAATCTCTTTAGAGGCCCTGGTGCCGGCTTGAGCATGTCCAGGTTGGTCCGTGCGTTCTTGACAAGGTGTAAAGCCCAGATGGCCCAATGCACGAGGCCTGTGTCCAATAGGAAGTCCATTCGGAACTCCCCCGCGTTTGCATACCCCGTACCCCGTACCCCGTACCCCGTACCCCACCGGCTCGCACTGCCGGTGGGTGCAAGTTCCTAGCTGCCCAGGGCGCCTGCACTTCGGCTGCTCGTCTGCCTATATGAAGCACTAAGTGACCCAGCTCAGGCAGACTAGGCCACTTCCTTTACTTCACAACTCGTCCTTCCTCCATTGAACCACTAGCCTACAGCACTTGGCGGCAAAGGCACTACTGTCATACCCCTCCGAAGCGGTTTTGCTGGTAGATGGCCCTTTGACAACATGGCTTCTGAGGCAATCCCCCCCGAGAAGAGCCCGAACACCATCGAACATTATGAAAACGTGGAACAGGAGGTGCATCTTGACAGAGTTCCCACAGTCGAGGTGGACACTTATCAGGGTCTCACCTTGACATGCGTCATCGTTTACCTGGTAAGAAGACAGGCCCGCAATCATGTGCCAAGTACTGACACCAAACAGGCCATTCTCGCTGTTGGTTTCGCCGAAATGATGGTTATTATATCTTCTGGTTCCGTACGACGCCCGAACAAAATTCCTCTTTTTATTCTTGCTGACTTGCATTTGCACAGCTTGCCCGAATCATGGTCGCCGACATTGGTGGCACCGACAAGGTACAATGGATTTCGCAATCTGTTCCTATCGTCAACCTTGCCCTGGGCGCTCCTGTTGCCCAAGCCGCCGATTATTGGTAAGAGCATGCTTCCCGTACATAGTATAAGTCAAGCCTTGCACGAGACCACCGGCTACCTGAGACATTTTGTTCTTGCACTCCTGTCCTAAACCACGACGCTGACTGTGTAATCAAAAGGGGCCGAAAATGGTTTCTGGTCATCTCCTGTGCCTTTGCCGTTGTTGGCAGCATCATCGTCTCGCGTGCCACCAACATCGACATGGCACTGGCGGGCAACGCTCTCGCAAGCATTTCCACATCTGCGCAGCCGCTTCTTTTCGCTGTCGCATCAGAGATCTTGCCTCGACGCTGGCGTCCTGCTGCTCAGGGTGGTGTCACTGGAATCTTTGCGGTTGCTGCCATTATCGGTCTTCTAATGGGCAGTGCCCTCACGAAGAGCAACCCAAGTGGGTGGCGCATCGTTTGGTACTTCAACACGGGCTGCTTCGCGTTTACGACTCTTATCCTCCTGTTCCTGTACAATCCACCTCCACGTGCCGAACAGATCAACTTTACGTCGAGAGAAAAGCTCAAGAAACTCGACTGGGTGGGCATTATCATGCTTCCCGTCGCCGTCACCATCCTTTGCATCGGACTCACCTGGTCCCAAAACCCCTTTTCGTGGAAGAATGCTCACGTCCTCGCTCCATTCGTCGTCGGATTCGTCCTCGTCATCTGCCTGGCCCTATATGAAGGTTTAATCAAGAAGGACGGTCTGTTCCACCATGGCCTCTTTAAAAATGACCGAAACTTCGCCATCTCCTGTTTCCTGATCTTCACTGAAGGCATGGCGTTTTTCGTGGCCAACAGCTATGTGCCTCTGGAAGTGTCCGTCGTGTTTGAGAGAGACTCAGTCTTGGTTAGCCTGAATTTCGCCATCGTCTTCATCGGAGCCATCGTTAGCAGTATCATCGCCTCGATCTATTGCTCCTGGAGCAGACAGTTGAGATGGCCCCTGGTCATCTCGTATGTCGGATTTGTGCTCTTCTATGGTAAGAGAACTCACCCATTAGTGTTTCGCCTCTTCTGACTTTCTCACAGCGACGATGATGTCCGTCGGATTCGGTGACTACACAAACATCTGGGGCTTTAATGTTTTCCTTGGTCTCGGCTTCGGTGGATGCTTGACCTGCATTGTGGTAGCAGCCCAGTTCAGCGCGCCGCCGGAACTGCTCGCAATTAGCAGCGGTGCCCTTATTACTGCCAGAGCCGGCGGCGCAGCAATCTGCTTTGCAATCGGCAACGCCATATTCAATTCGCAGATCGGCAATATCCTTCCCAAGGACATTGCTTCAGCTGTCCTTCCTCTTGGTCTGCCACCCCAATCGCTAGGCCCGTTTATCGAAGCTTTAGCCAATCACAACGACCATGCCCTCGCTACGATCGAAGGCGTCACTCCACAAATCATCCAGGCTGGCGTCCATGGTCTACGGCAAGCCTATATCACGTCGCTTCGTCCTCTCCATGGGTTCGGACTTGCGCTGTCCGTCATTGCTGTCATCGGTAAGTATATGATTGCATATTCTGTCTGCCTGGGTGTAACAAAGGCTAATCGCTGTTTGAACAGCTTCCGTCTTCATCATTGATCCAAAGAGAGATTTCACCATGGCAGTTGATGCACCACTCGACGCGCCGAAGGAGCCACAGGAGTAGCGAGAAGCTGTTTAGGAGCTAGTCAATGCGCATAGGAAAACTGGCGCCGCTTGAGCGGGAGCACTCCCCTCACTCACAATTCCAAGTCTTCTAGAATTGCATGGTGCTTGTCTTAAAATCAAGTGCGAAAGCTTTTATAACATATTGCCGGTTACCTCCATTGCAATAGGTAGTAATTACTTATATCCTCGACTTGCACTGTCGTCTCTCTCCATTTGTAAAATTAATTGTGAAGGGCCCGGCTTGCGGCTTCTGATATATCAGCAAGGAGCGATGAGAACGTCAGTACAGTCCTCAGCCGGCCCTCTCTACGGACAACGCCCGCGAAGCAATGGTGGTGCTGACGGGCGTCGCGACGTAAGCAGCCATGGCAAACGTGAAATTATGCACAATATCTTAGTTCTATCCTGCAGGTTAAACAGCTTCATGGAATCCTATTAGCAAGCTATTCGGCCTTGCCTTAGTGTGGTCGGCTTCGCATTTCGGTTGCCCGGGGATGACAAGGCTCCCCGGAGATATCCAACAGGGATTCGGCTACAACATCGTGGCCGGTTCTTAGACACCAATACTGACAATCAAGGATAGCGGCAATACATACCGTACACTCGTTGTTTTAAAAGCTTAAGCTGACGATGCAAGAATACCGTCTCTGCCAACCTTCCGGTCTCCAAGCCAAAAGCCTTCAGCTTCTGCCGCCTTCCATTCCCTTACAAGTGTTTCCTCAACCTGTGAGTTGCGCGGAATAAAACGACACTTGTATGGCTTTGGCATAGTTACTGCCCCTAGTACAAACGCATCATCGGACAGGTCAACTGGTAGGTTGACACCATTGTCATCCACAGGAGGGAGGATCTTGAACGCCCAGAGAATCCTTGCGAACACGATATGCAAGCTGTTCTCAGCTACATGCATCCCGGAACATATTCTTCTTCCGGTTCCATAGGTCCAGTGATCTCTCTTGTAAGGATCGGAGATTCCGACGTAGTCTCCTGCCTTGAGAGGATGCCCCAGAAAGCGTTCCGGTTGGAAGCTTTCGGGCTCCGGATACACTTCTGAATCCATATGAATACCGTTTTGATGTAGTATCAGAGCAGTCCCTTTCGGGATAATATAGCCCTTGTACTCAATGTCCTTATCGGCGCCATGGGGCCCGCCCACGGTTGTGGCCGGTCGAATTCGAAGGGCTTCCTTGACAATCGCCCGAACGTAGGGAAGCTGATCAGTGAACGTAGGGGACCTGCTGCTGCCTACTACCCGTTCTATTTCTTCGTGGGCTTTGGCTATCACATCAGGATAAGCACTGAGGTAGAGAAGGCCATTGTTGACGGTAGCTGCTGTTGTGTCTGATCCAGCTTCAATCATCGCTAGTGGGAGTTAGCGCAATATCAAATGCAGTGGATTGTCGAAGATTGTATTGCTTACTCCCACAAACGTAAGCAGCCTGCAACTCGGATATGCCCTTTTGGTGGTATCCGGCTTCGACAAACTGCCGGCCGAAGCAATCTGGGGCATCCCCTCGGTCAATCTTGTCTTTCATCTGGTTCCAGTATAAGAGCCAGGTTTTGTTCTGCCGCTCCTCGAGCTGTTGGAGCTCTTTCTGCCACCAGTGCATCCACTTGGGTAAGTTGAGTAGCCAAGGGAAAACGTCAATGGCGCAGTAGACTAAGTGAAACCGTCACATTAGCTCGAGGTCCATTCTCGCGTGAGATTTCGTCAGGGTATTCGCCGTACCAGGGTTTGCAACTCTTCCAAAATCGTCCATGACCTCGAATATCTGGGCGATGGCATTCGATTCCTGAACATGGTTTAAGGGGTTAGCCATAAATTTCTGTGAAAGGAAACGAAACTGATCGAATTGCGGTTGACTGAGATGATGGGTGGCCTTACCCAAGTTGACGCCCTT
Source organism: Ilyonectria destructans (assembly GCA_020740775.1). NCBI lineage: Eukaryota > Fungi > Ascomycota > Sordariomycetes > Hypocreales > Nectriaceae > Ilyonectria > Ilyonectria destructans. The sequence continues at coordinate 112,294 of JAHEWK010000038.1, forward strand.
ATCCCATAAACCATCGTCAGGACGACTGATGCTGAATAGCGTCGAACGTGTGTAGCGAATGACATCTCTCTTTCGTCCTTGCCTTTCTTCCCCTGGTCCGTATTCTTTGTGCTTTTGTAAATATCCCATAACAGCTGCTTGCTCTCGAACTCTTGAGCGGGCTGCAGCAAGCTGGCGGCTTTCTGTGTCAATAAGGGATGAATGATTGACCGTAGGGTCCGCCACTTGCTGCCGTATGGCATAAGCACCATCCTCCTGTCCCCGGACACGATTCTGGCCGATAAAAAGCTGGGCCTGGTGGACGTGACCGCAGATTGTTTCTCTAATAGATCTTTGACGACTTGTGGGCTATTCAAAAACACCCAGCGCTGGGCGGGACCGAACTGCACCTCGTATAACTCGCCATACTCGCGCGCCCATTTCTTGAAGATGGTGGGCGACTTTATCTGCAGGAGATTTCCCACGAGGGGAAGCTTAGGAGGACCTGGTATTGGCTTGCCTTTGTGTGAGGAACCAGTGTACCCGAAGAGGAGAACGACAAGGCCAACAATGACAGGCAATAAAAGAACGCGATACTCGCCCAAGATGCTCACGCCGCGGGCGGTAGCATCAGTTGAGTTGTTAGGGGAGAGTGCTTGCAACAGAGTAAGGAGCTTTTCCATGGTGTGTGATACAAGAGACAATAGCCCTGCTCCCGACATGACTAGATTAGAGCTAGAAGCTTCCTCGTGCCGCGAGAGTCATATATCATCACCCTTAGATTCGAGGGCTCAAGTGTGAAGGCTAAGTGCCGCGTGGGGCCGACTTGGGATAGGTTAACCCCGCGATATTTGAATCGGGACCGAGACGGGAAAGAGATTTCGTGCTTGTCGGGGATCTGCTTGGCTTTCCCCGCCTACTCCATCATCTGTACTCTCTGCATACTACCGGTAGGTACGGTAGTTATCGATATCTGCCGACAGATGGCAGAAGATGTGCTTATGGACAGCTGGGAGCATCAATAACGGCCCTTTGCGTCTCTTACATCGTGGCATATTGCAACAAGGAGAACTTTGGCTACAGGAACACATATCGATCCATGTCTTCCCTCTCCTTTCCGAAGACTTGATTCCGTTGGTTTTATCACCACCTTACGTCATATCTCGCTTCGAACCGGAACAACCCTGGGAAATGCTCCTCGTTGCCCCAACCAGAGCCGAATAAGATGTCTGAGCGGGGTAGTCAAGTGCCGAGAATGACAATTAAACTTCTCACCCGACTAGGAGGGACAATCCCTCGGGTGCCCTCAATATAGTTTTCTCCACACGTCCCCGTGGAGCCGCTCCACCATCCCGAACTGCCCGGAATCGACTTTGGTTGTCATAGAGCGTGCGCTCCCGTGTGGTTCATCCGATATGTATGGGAAGTACTGAAACTTATGTCAATTAATGAAGATCGCTGTCGCCTCGATACAATCAGCCATCACGCCAACTCCCTTCCTTTGAAGAGTATTGTTTAGAGAGCAATTGCCATGGCCGAGGAACTGAGAAAGGCTGGGTTTTCTGGCCGCATTCTGGACAGCAGCTCAGCGGATTTTGCCGCTGCATCTCGCCGCTTCTCTGCCATTTCTGAAGCTAGAGCTAGATACATTTCATTCCCAAAGACCCCAGAAGACGTTTCCACCGCCATAGTCTACGCCAGCAAGTATGTATCGCCCTGCAATCTTCCACCATGAATTGACTGACCAGCACTCCGCCTAAGAGCCAAGCTGGAGATCGCGGTCAAGTGCGGAGGACACCACGCTTCTGGCGCCAACAGCGTAGAAGATGGTCTCATCATCGATCTCAGCGAGCTGAGAGGCGTGGCACTCAACAAAGAGCGGACTGAAGTTACCATTGGCGGTGGATGTCTCTGGGAAGATGTCTATACCTTCTTGCGAAACGATGGCTTGGCTTGTATCGGGGGAGGAGTGCACAATGTTGGCGTTGGTGGCCATATCACAGGAGGTATGGGGACAGCACAGAAACAAACGATCCATCAAACCTTCCCTAATAAGATCTTGCTAACTCTTTGCTCAATTAGGTGGCTACGGTCCATTAACTCAGAAATATGGCATGGGTCAGTTCTCTCCACACCATTTGAGCCGGTCACCAGCTGACTAAGTTGCGCACCAGCATGCGACAATGTCATCTCTGCCACTGTAGTTCTCGCCGATGGTAGGATTTTGCGTGCCAGTGACACCGAGAACTCGGATCTGTTGTGGGGCATCAAAGGTGAGTTGCAATCTGTTTCCCAATGAAGGAGTTCTCTAGTTCTCACGCTGGCAATGTATTCTAGGGGGCTCCTCGAACTTTGGAGTGGTGGTGAAGCTAGTGTTGAAGACTGTCCCCGACCCTGTATGTCTCGCAACAAAACAAACCCTCGTGGCGGATACGTGGAAGAAGACGACTTGACACGATCCTATGCAAGTTCAACAACTAACACCGAGTATAACAACAGGGACCGTGGGTATTTCGCTCAATTGCTCTGTCTCCTTCAGACCTGCCCACTATCATTCCAAGATTCGTGGTGAGTGTAATACGACTCAGTCGCCAGTAAACCAATTCTCACAGTGTCCCAGGAACATTGCAATAACAACGAGAAGAAAAGCGAAGAAGTCGTCTTGGCTTTCCTGAATTTCGTCCGCGGCCCGCATAATGAGGTTGGTGCCCCATCACAACATTTCCGCCCTAGCGGGCAACCTTGCGACACTTGACTCTGACCCATTTCCATTTGTATAGCCTCTTACACTATTAAATTTTACCTTGTGTGGGTCAGTCGACAAGTTCTCAGGGCTGTTCAAGTATTTCTTAGAAGGCTTGAACCCCTTGGGAGATACTACCACAAACTACCCATCTCTAGTTGAACTCAGCCACGCCCTGGATGAGTTGCTGCTTGCTGGCCCAGATAGAATAGCGACCGCGGGTCTCCCTATCGTGAAAATTTCTTCAAAGCTCATTGAGGGACTTTGGCAGCGTTGGTTGGACTACACAAATTCCAACCCTGACGCCGTCAATACCAAGATTGTGTTTGAGCTTCACAAGACCACAAGGCATCGCCCGGTAAGTCGGATCTGCATCAACTTCCCAAGTGTCTATTATTCCAGGAGCCTCGTCTACTCCTCTTGCCCTCTTTCTGACGTTTTGTCTTTTCACTACAGGAAGCCAGCTGTTTACGTGTCACTGAGCCGGTCCACAACATGCTCCTCATTAGTGCAGAGTAAGCAGTTTCAGTTGAGAGAAATGAGACAGGCAGAGGCTGATGAACCACGTCAGGCACAACGAAGCAAAGAATGACGCCGTCGCCCTCGATTGGGTACACGAGACAGCCCAACTGGTCCGGCAACGCCAGGTCGAGGACTGGGGAAAAGATCTGGGAGTTTGGGCAAACGCTTGCATGCTGAACGAAACTTCCGAGGACTGCTGGGGACCAAACTACCCCCGCCTCCAAAATCTCAAGGTGAGATCAGTCTTCCGCTTAAGAGAAAGGATGAAAACCAACAGGCCATGCCCGACATGTAGGCCAACTATGACCCAACGTGCGTCTTCAACCGGTTTTTCCCTATCGAACCTCGTCGCTCCCGCATCTAGGGACAATACAATTTCGGACCACGGTACCAGCCTAGCTAAGCTAAACCCTAGATGATCCATTCCCAGGCATCGTGTGAATATGAGCGCGTTATTCGGGACAGCTAGACGAAGGGACGTAAAGCTATCAGATTCTCAGATCTCCATCCAGCCTGAGTGCTGTGAAATTAAAATGACCAGGTATTGAGGGTCAATTGGGAATTCGCTCGAGTCTAGAAGGCAAATACGCCATATTTTATCAGCGTTCATGAAAACGGTAGCATTCATTGAGTAATTTGTTCCAGTCCGGCCCTTTGCAAGATTTGCCGTAGGAGAGAAGTTCCGGTGAAGAAAGCTGTCAAATATTAGGGTGAAAAATTGTATGTGTTCTGCCTCCTCCCCCCATCTCTTGAGGTTTCAGAGCAAGCTTTATATACCCTTTCTCTTCTATATAGAATCAGCTAGAAGCTGATTGCTAAGCCTCGTGGCAATAGGTGGCAATAGGTGGCAATAGGTGGCAACTTTCGCCTCTGACGTATCTGACAATATGGTCCTACCCGAGGGCGTGGGCGGCTACTCGAAACGGCTCGACAAGGCGCTCCCCGGCAATCACGTTTGCGCACTCTATGACCCCCTCAAGAGGCGCGAAGCCGACACCCTGGAACAGCTACGAACGGGGATGGCGCGGGTCAACAAATACCTACACAGAATAGGCGCGGCAGAGTCAGATATATGCGAATGCGGAGAAGAGGAGGAAAGCATAGAACATTTCCTGTTCAAATGCAGGAAGTGGGAGACGCAACGAGAGGATATGCGGAGAATTAACCGAACAAAGATGGGGGATCTCTCGTTCTTTTTAGGCGGCAAGACGGCGGCGGACGGAGACAAGTGGAGACCGAACTTACAAGCGGTGCGAGCAGCGATCAAGTTTGCGATAAGAACGGGAAGATTGGATGTTACACAGCCATAAAAACCTACTAACAACACAAAAACAGCTAAATCTGGCACTACAGCCTCTCACAGACAGACCAGGCTTCAGCCGCTGAGGATAGGACGCTGACCACTTGGAGAATCTGGCCTTCAAGCAGGCCTGTCGCATAGGAACAAGAGGGGCTAGAAATGGGAAGAACCAGGAGTGGAAGGCTAGGAAACAAGAGACCGGAAAAACAATGTAACGAGGGTTAGCGTTGTGGGCCCTATGAGGCTTATCCTCCCGGGCGGAATAAATTCATTCATTCATTCTGTACAGTATCATGGGAGTGTTCCGAGAAAGAGTCCTCGGAGCCTGCTGTGGGGCCGAGCCTGCTGTGGGGCCGAGCCTGCAAACCTAATTTTGTATTGCACAATATGTCTCGGAAAAATTCCCGGTTGACCAATAACACCCCTGCATAGCCTGCCGATGCTGATAGCAATTGCGGGGGATAGCAGTGGCAGTACAAGAGCGTCTCAACTTTGGGCAATTGTGGTCAAGTTTGATGTCTGCCACGTCTCTGCCTTCTCGGTGGCTCATCTACCTGACCCTGCATAGACACTCGGCAGTACGGGACCTTCTAGAGAGCGACAGCACCCGTTGCTTAGCGGGTTACGAGGCTCACAACTCTATCTAAAAACATCTCTTCTTTTGCTCGTGCTGTGCGAGCACTTGACCAAAGTTCCCGTCAACAGGGGGGGAGTGACCTGATGGAACATGGAGATCAAAACTCTCGAAATGTGGCCTATTATACGGTGGTTGGCTGATCCAACATCCCGACACCCCACGGAGCCCGAGTCTTGACCGTTCTTCGGGCTACTATGTAGTTGGACTCAAACCACGATGTGTGATCTTTGACGATCCAATGCAACATATCGCAGCTCCCCGAAACTTTCACATGGACGGCAAGGTATGTCCGAATGCATCCTTCTAGGCTGCAGATCTGAGATCTCAAGAGTATAATTCCCCATTCGTTAGGGCCTGAGGCCAAGAAGACGTACCGTAGACCAAAGTGTCCCGCTCGGCTCCACGTTGTCGCACGGAACACATGACTCAGGTTCAGGGGTCAAGATATATGTGTATATATATGGTGAGGTTGTGTGTTTGCGGAGCCGAGTTCAAGTTTCCTCGTCCTACCTACTCACCTTGTGCTTGACAACCCTCCACGTCTACCATGACGGAACACCTCATCTTCAATTTCCTTCCCTCCGCCATAGGCTTCTTTACAGTGATATTGGCCTTATCTAGTCTTTACCAGATCACATCATCCCCTCTGAGGGAGGTACCAGGTCCCTTTCTCGCCCGCTTCTCGAATATCTGGTACTTCTTCCACGTCAACCGCGGCGAGTTCGAGAAGGACAACCTCGCTCTCCATCGCAGATATGGGCCCATCGTCCGATACGGCCCCAACCGCTACAGCTTCAGCCATGTGGATGCCGCTCAAGCGATATACAGCATAGGTGCCGGAAGCCGCTTCGTCAAGTCGCCATGGTATCGTGCCTTTGAATCTCCCATTCCCAACGAACCAGACCTTTTCTCCGACGCAAACATCCAACGTCATGCTCAGAGGAGACGAAAATACCAGAGTGTATATTCTCTATCCTCCATGGTGTCTTATGAGGCGTTCGTGAACGAGTGCGCCGATATTTTTGATCAACGTCTACGGGAGATGGCGAGCGATAAAGCAACAGGAAAGAAGGGGTGGTTAGTCGATATGGGCCATTGGTTTCAGTGCTATGCCTTTGACGTCATCGGCATGATTACTTACTCTAAGCGTCTAGGCTTTCTCGATGACGGTGCCGATATCGGCGACGTTATCGCTGGCTTAGAGTGGGTGATGAAGATGAACAGTCTGGCAGGCATTTATCCTTCGATGCATACGATTGCGTCCACCATAGTAAACTGGTTGCCATCGACGTCAATAACAGGGTTACCATTCATTGTCCATTTCACCCAGCAATGTATAACCGCGCACCAAGCACAGCCCAAGGCTATGATTCCGGAGGATGGAGAGAGCGAAGAAACGATGGACTTCTTGACCAAGTTATTAGCCCGCCACCGCCGAGACCCAACGATGTATAATAAGTGGTACGCCATGATTGGCTGTGCACAAAACATGGCTGCTGGATCGGATACGACGGGTATCAGTCTGTCTGCCACACTCTACTACTTGCTGAAGTATCCACGCACCATGGAGAAGCTCCGACAAGAAGTTGACGAGCGCGTGTCCCCCTCTCAAAACATTTCCTTCAAGGATAGCCAGTCGATGCCCTATTTGCAGGCAGTCATCAAAGAAGCGTTGAGGCTACACCCAGCAACAGGCCTTCCACTTGAGAGGGTTGTCCCAGACGGTGGTGCTACCATATGCAACCAGTTCTTCCCAGCTGGGGTAAGAGCCTCGTTGGCCCATGGAAAGGGTTTTTTTTAATTTCCACTGATCATCCTTTCTTGCAGACCATTGTCGGAATCAATACCTGGGTGGAGCACCAAAACGAGCAGATCTACGGCCCTGATGCCGCAGAGTTCCGGCCAGAGCGATGGCTGGTGGATGATAAGGGCAAGATAGCTTTCATGAACCGCCACTGGATGCCTGTGAGTCAAATTTCATATTGAATTAACGGGATAACTCTTAACTGATCCGTCGCGCTTTAGTTTGGCCTCGGTTCGCGGACGTGCATAGGAAGGCATGTTTCATACCTCGAAATGTTGAAGCTTATCCCGAGGATCGTACGAGACTTCGATTTCGAATTAGCCGATGAGCTTAAACATGGTAGTAAGTCTTGGAAGACCAACAATTATTGGTTTGTTAAGCCAAAGGACCTTAACGTCAATGTGAGAGTTCGGTCCTTCTAGGAAGGATCAGGTTTGAGGTTCTGGGGATAGGGATGCAATGGGACGATGGTAGTCACAGAGCCTCCCTGGTCTCCAGGTTATAATACTTTATAATATACATAAGCTAAGACAACAAGAGGTTGCAAGTAGGCTAGGTCTTGAGCAGGGTAGGGCATCAATCCGTGACGGGCGTTCATGAATTGACGAATAGGATGGCACGTCCCTTCAAACAAGCCGTGCCAACCTTGCATTCTCGCTTAACTGTACGGTGGCACCTTAGGGTGGAGCCGGCAAAAACCGCAAATGACTCAAATCCAAAAATCCAAAAACCCCTCACTTACATCACGTCGTCCCAATCGGTCAATCCGTACGCCAAAATGCCACCAAGAGTGCCCCTCGAGCCTCATAAAGAAGAGATACGGGCTCTCTTTGAATCAGGCATTACCCAGCAAGAGATTCTAAATCAATTTAATACCCAGCAAGTCGTACGGCACCAACCCGTCATTAAGCTACGGACCTTACAGACGCAGCTACAAGCTTGGGGCTTTTCTCACCGCGTCAACCTCGATGACTTTATTGAGGATATCTTTGAGGCTTTTGAGGCTGGAGAAACACACTCTGATATCTTATATCGAGTCAATACAGCCCTCAGCGTATGAAGACAACCCCCAATTAGTGAGTGAAGTCTACGATCGCAATTTACAGCCTGGGGGCTCTTCCGAAAGCTCCAGGTCCCAGAAGAAACAGTCAATCGCGTACGATTTTACTTCTACCAATATGGTTATAGTGACCAATCAATTATTCGTGATCTAAAGTATCAAGACGAAATCCAGTTATCACCCTTCCAAGTTAAGAAGATCCGGCTTGATAATGGAATGAAGCGGCGTTTCCGTACGACTGAAGAACGTAGTGAGGCATTGCGGAAGGCAATTGACTTCCTTGAGACTGACCTTCGGCGAACACAAGCAATCCGAGGCTTTGGAAGAGGTTATCTATGGAACTACGTACGACAGAAGGCAGGCATCTTGATTTCCCCAAACAGGCTCTATGACTTCTATCGAGATGTCTTTCCGGAAGAGGTCCAAAAGCGGCGTGAGGGCAACTTCAAACATCGTACGGATTTTTCAGTCCCAGGACCTAATTTCCTATGGTGCCTTGATGGATATGAGAAGCTTAAGAGGTTCGGCTTCCAGATCTACGCCTGCATTGATGCGTACTCAAGATGTATTATCTGGTTCTTTATTGGAAGGTCAGCAACAACAGCAATTAGCACGCTCAAGCAGTTTCTTCGTACGATCAAGCACCTACGAATGCGGCCCTTCTTTACACGATCGGATCATGGCGTTGAGACTCCTCTTTGGGTAGCAGCACAGGCTACTCTTGCCCAGTGTGGTCCAGCAGAAATCACATACGAAGACGCAGATGGAGTAACTCATCGGTATCGCCAAGGAGACCGAATCCAGTCTTGTCATATGTACGGGCCAAGTACGAGGAATGTCAGAATTGAGAGCTGGTGGCGAAGCCTTAGAGGAGGAGCTAGTGACCGCTGGATTGTAAGTTGGCCTATGGCGTACGAGATACCTACTAATATATCAAGTCCTTCTTTGCTGAGCTTGCATCTACGGCATACTTCATTGAAGGTGACGTGGTTGACCAGATTGCTCTGTACGCAATCTACGCACCGCAGATTCAAGATGAGTTTGCAGACTTTGTTGACTTATGGAATGGTCACCGAATCCGTATGCAAAAGAATCGCGCCCATGTTATCTCAGGTCGTCCAATGGATCTCTATAATACACGAGAAGTCCGCAATTGGGGCGTTCCTATTGATGGCGAGGGAGAAGGATCTGATACTGAAGCTTTGCATACGATGCTTGCACCGCTTGAAGATATCGATATCGATAACTTCCTCACCCCTGATACCTTCGATTGGTGCCAGTCACGGCTACTCGACCTTGGGTTCAATGGGGACCAATCCCTCGAGAGGGACCCAATGAGGCCTTTCTTTCAGATATACCTTCAACTGCGGCAAGATATACGAGATCACATTGAAGGGGGGAACCAGGGGCCAACTTTGGCTTTGACAGCAATCCCTCGCGGAGGTGTTGGGCGTTATGTAAGTAAAGGCAAGGAAATAGATTCCAGTCGTACGATTAACCTAAGAAAATAGTATACTCTTCTCCAACAGAATCACACCTCCCTCCAAGACCAAGCTTCCCTCCAAGGAGACCCATTACCAGCTGAAATACAAGATCGACTAAATGACTTTGATGACGAAATAGAAATGTGAGTCTCGTACGAGAAATCCCTATTTACGAGTTGGCCGTCTCTTGTGGAAATGACGGGTCCGAGTGGCTGGCCCAGATGCAGGCTCTGGGGTTTCATTCTCTTCAGAATCGTCACTGTGAGCTTCGTCGTTACTAGCTATAGAGGGAGGGAATCTAGAGCTAGCCTTCATACGAGTCACCTTGCTGCCTGTACGTTTTGGCTTCTTTGGTAGGCCTTGGTCAAAGTCATCTGGCGCCTGACTTTGCGATCGGCCCCTCTTTGGGGGCTGCGACGAAGGGGTTGGCGTACGATAAAATAGTTGCTCATCGTCGTCCTCCAAGCCCCTTCCCCCATTGTAATCGCCTTCTGGGTCACTTCGGTGGCTGCTGCGGCAATTGCAAATGGCCGGATCGCTCTGCTCCGTGCTCCAAACGGGATGAAGTTGAGAATACGTGGGGTCGAGTAGCTGAGCGCATCTCGTACGAGGCTGCGGCTGTCCCTTTGGCCCTCCCTGCTGGCGGGTCTCGAGAGGCCGATCCCATTGAAGTCAAGGATGAAGCTGACGACGATGATGAGATGGATCTGGTCCCTAACCTTTATGACGGATCCGCTGGTGCTAGTACTGCTGAAGACCCTCTTCAGCTTGATTAGGAATGTGTATTTCTCTTTTCTTCCTGTACACAAAACACACCAGCATTTTCCCTTGCACCTAGATAGCGCCGATGAAGCCCTGGTTTATATAACCTTGTGTGGAGGCACCAGAACGATGGCTGGCACCTTCACGTGGTGTTCTAGGTCAGTAGCTATGGATCACTTATCTCACATGAGGTCCTTAGCGAAGCGAAGACCAGCCGACTATGTATTTAAGTATGATAATTGAATTGTATGAGTTTTACGTACGATCGTGTAATTGGATTTTGGTGTGTTGGTGTTGTGGGGAATTTTGGATTTTGGGCATTTGCGGTTTTTGCCGACTCCACCCTAAGGTGCCACCGTAAGTACCCTCCATCGCGTTATGTTCGAGCCTTAATCAACGGAAAAAAATAAAAATAAAAAATAAGGTTAGCAAAAGTGCTACGAAGCGAGAAGGCTGACTGTAAACAGTTGATTTCGCTGATCAGTGGCTTGTGGGACTCAATTTGAATGAATGAAATTTATTACGCCCGGCAGGACCAAAACTCAGAAGGACAACTCTGACCCAGATCTCCCACAGTGGGGAGTAGGGACCCGCACGCTGACAAAGATCTTGCCTTAAATGATTTCCGGCGGGTAACCCCTCGCAACGTAATGGGACTCCACTTTAATTAGGTCAGAACACATGTTTGCGATGCAAATATCCACCCTTCTGAATCGATCCTCACCACGACATCAATCCCACGCATCATGGATGGATCAAGGAGTGTAGAAGAGTTGACGAGACTCCTACAAGAAGCTGAGCAACGCGCCGAAAGGGAACAGCAACGCGCCGAGGAAGCGGAGAGAGAACGACAAAAAGAGCGACAACGCGCCGAGGAAGCGGAGAGAGAACGACAAAAAGAGCGACAACGCGCCGAGGAAGCGGAGAGAGAACGACAAAAAGAGCGACAACGCGCCGAAGAAGCGGAGAGAGAACGACAGAAAGAGCAACAACGCGCCGAGGAAGAGCGACGACGCGCCGAAGCGTCAGAGGAACAAACACGACTCACGACACTTGACGAGTACATCGCAGCCTGCCATACCTCCGTTTTCTCCCGATTTGCCATCGAAACAGATCCAAATCTGACCTCGAGGGGCTCCATTACAAATCCGCGTGACAAGTGGTGTCCCAAAAATCTGAGGCCATGGCCCGACTTCCTTGATCAACAGAAGCTCATCTTCGGCACACTCTACGATTCATTCCCTACCGAAAGCCGCGTTTTCGAGAACCGAACTTTCCTGGCCGGCTTGGGAAACAGGATCTCTCAACGGCCGATAGCAGACGAGAAGACGCTCGAATATTTCCTGCATAATAGCGTGGAGGATCCGGTCAGAGCCATCATACAACAGCTCAAACAGGTGGAAGAGGTCAGAAGGGCCTTTCAGATCGGAGATGGTGTCGTCTTTGAGAACCATCCCCATGCCCTCAGCGACGTCGCCGTGGAAGTCGTGGACAGGGAGACCCCATCGACACCACCGCGGACGCCGGACCACCGAAGAGACCTCAACCAGCTGCGACCGGACCAAATCTGCGTCTATCGATCCGACAATACCCTGTCTTCCCGGCGCACCATGGTTTACGTTTCCGAGTATAAGCCGCCTCACAAGTTGACCGCTCCGCATCTTCGTCTCGGTCTCCGCGCCATGGACATCCATAAGGAAGTTGTGAACCGAAAGACGATTCCAACTTCTGCAGACCCTGACGCGCGTTTCCAGTACCACGCAGAGAAGCTGACGGCATCTGCCATCACGCAGACATACCATTACATGATTGAAAGTGGACTTGAATACGGGCTTTTGACTACTGGCGAGGCCATCATGTTTCTCAAGATTGACTGGGACGAACCTGAGACGCTGTACTATCATCTAGCGGAGCCTGGTCCGGAGGTATCAGCTCATCCAAATAACCTCCATATCTGTACGGCTGTTGGTCAATATCTTGCGTTCACCCTCATGGCTCTCGGTTCGCCAGGAGAACGACGGGAGAATGGGCAGAAGGAACGTCAAAAAGCTATGGAGAACTTGAAGACATGGGCCGAGGACTTCGAATCGACATTCCGCTCTATTCCAGAAAATGAACGATCGGCGTCATCGGATTACTCACCTGGCCATGAACCTACGACCTACAAGGGCGTTGATCGGTCGCCGGCCTTGCCCCGTAGAAGGAAACGTCGAACCGCTAAGAGCCAGATCGGTGAGGGGTCGTTGAGGAAGGACGACAGGCGGGAACCATCTGATGACGAGTCGGTGCCCAAGCCACCGGACACGCCTACGCCAACCGGACGAAATACAAGACAAGGAACTAGGCGAAGCCAGCGACTGGCGCACCGGCCGCGCGGAGGGGGTGGCGAGCAGGGTCGGCAGTACTGTACGCAGAAATGCCTTCTCGGGATGGTCAAGGGAGGTTTTCTCGACCCAAAGTGCCCGAACGTGGCACTTCACTGCAAGAGCTGTGCTCCCGCCCGCGCACGTCATCCTGTCAATCATGAGGAATGGTTTCGCCTACTCTGGAAGCAGCTGGAACATTCTCTTGACGACGGGATCAGGCCATTGGGGGAGGGTGGTGCGCGGGGTGTGCTTTTCCAAGTGACCCTACTTGCGCATGGCTACACCTTTGTCAGCAAAGGCACGGTGCGGGCTTTCATCAAAGATCTCGAGCACGAGGCTACTGTTTACGAGCGTCTCAAGCCCATCCAAGGCGTCTACGTGCCTGTATTCCTGGGTGCCATTGACCTCCGATCGATGAACAAGATTTACTACTACGACCATCGGGTCTATGTGGTGCACATGACATTTTTGTCCTGGGGAGGATGCAGCATCGACAAAGCGCAGAAGATTGGCGACATAAACAGGTCACTCGAAGACGAGGCCATTCGGTCATTGAGAGCCATGCATCGAGAGGGGGTGATCCACAATGATGTGCGACTTGCGAACATGTTATTCAATCCTGAGACCAACGGGGTTATGGTGATCGACTTTGAACGGGCTTTGTTACTCAAGCCGCCTCGGCGTCCGTTGGCGCAGCTGGTGCCGAACAAGCGAGCGTGGAAGTCGGAGACGATGGATATCAAGAAGGTGACTGGTGATTCAAGCAAGCGAATTCGGTCAAGTCAAAGCTTTTCAGAGGATATTTCGTTGGCAAAGATGGCTTTCTTTGAGTGGAATGTTCACCGAGGGATATGAGTTGCGAGAGCTCCTTGTTAGCAAATCCGAGAACGGCCGAAACGCATCGTTGTCAGTTCCATCGGGTAGATACAGTACTGCACAGTAATGTACTTGTCCAGATTTAGATACGCAGAAGTGTTCAGCCAGCCACGGACAGGCCTCGAACGGTATGCCTCTAAACCGTCGTGCAGATCATAACACTAGCAGAGCTCTTTTGCAGCTTCTTTCAGTAGTCACTTAAGGTAACTGCCATGCATGTATTAGCGCCGTCACAAAACGTTCTCGTACCACACCCCTGTTCAACTATCCTTGTGGGGATCTTCGATGTAGCTAGCTACTGCACTCCTCTCTGCCAAGGTCAAAGCGCAGCTCCGGACCCTTCTGAGTGTGACGCCGAATCTGCATTGGGTTCCCGACCAGAAGTTTACCCGTGATTCCTCGCAGACCAGGCCACTTCTCCATGAGGCAAGCAGAGAAGTGAGACTCTACTCTCGGCAACTTGGGAGAGCTTTAACAATCAAACTGTGATTCACGCGCCTAGCGAGTATTGCAAAGGGCCTCAATTAGTCGAAAATTTTGTTCTGATAGACACACACATCGTGTTAACCCATCTTTGATCTCATCTTCCTATCGTCTACACCTGGAGCTCCGGATAACATGCCACAGAAAGTGTGACAGGTCGAATGCCTTCAGGGGTAACGCTCGGAACGACCCGACTCGTTACCGAAGCGTCCCCACCGAACGTGACCCTTTTAATCTGCAACATTTCCCTTCGGCGTGATAGTTCCTTTCTCTTTCTCTCTAGCTTAACAATAAAACAGCATTTGGCCCTCACAACTTTTAAGGCACCTGTGAATGCAGCCTTTCACAAGCTGGCCGCCTATGCCAGCCGTGGGGTCGAGGATTTTGTGTACTGCGACGGCGAGAATCCCTTCTTGGAGGGGAGCACCATCTTTCGAGGCAGAGGGGCCCTCGTGGATACATTTGATCCCGAGTTTGAGCGGCCCTATGCCGGCGATGTTCGGTTGTTTGTTTCCTTTATAGCCACTTCCTTTTCTCTTCTAGCAGCCCGTATTGCTCTCCCATCACTCTACATTAGATAGCACACAATAGTATCTCCTGTCCCGGCGTTTCTTTCTTTCAATTCGATGTGCCCGAGATCGTGGACTTCAATGGCTGCAGCAGCTTGCCGTCGTGCGCTGTCACGCGTCCTGTTGCCCGTTAGCCTTGACACGATCCGTCGATGCAGATCTTGAGCTGGTTGACTCCAATGTTCTTAGCCTAGTAGACCCCATGAAGCGCCATGCTGGGGACGAGGTTGAAGAGACCTCTGAGGTTTGGTGGTTAGCGAGTAAGATTCTTCAAGAGGGGGGCAGTGGGAAATGGGAGATCTTACCCAAGGGCGATGACGGTTTGAAGCTCGAAAGCAGCCTTGGTCAGGTGCACCATCGACGTCAAGGCTATCTCCATAAACTCCTTCCACTCCTCCGGGAGGGAGGGAATCGCGACGCCGGAGCCTTGAGTGGCATAAAAGGCCTCAAATTTGCCAACCCGCACCCACAGCGGCTCGAAGGTATTAGACAAGATGGATTGGTGGGAACAGCTTATTGACGATAGAAGATCTTGTCCCCCTCTCTAACAGAGGGCTCGTAGCAGTTCTATTTATACAGGTGCCCTCATCGTCATAGGGACTACAATAAGGTTTCTCCTAAGACCGGATCCAAAGGATCCGGGTCTTTGAGACCGGCTTGCTAGAGATCCGTGTGACGGGACAGGAGCACGAACGAGGTCGAGTGCGACTTGGGCAAAATGATTGTTTACAAGGAGAGAAAGAGATTCCTAAGGAAAGCTCTGACTTAAGCTATTTACACAATATTCATAAAGTGAAAATATTCATAAAGTATGAAAGTCACATGATCGTTCCCTCACAATCCGGGTCTCTGAGACCGGGCTGTGGTCTCAATGGTTGATAGATGCAACATAGGGCTTTCCTAGCATATCTGTTCCGTCTGACAGAAGGTATGGCAGAATTTCTTCCACACTGTTGGGTCATTGAGGTACTTGAAGACAATGCCTGGGATCTAGGAGCAAACAGTCAGAAATAGATAAGCGAGTGGAGCAGAGGAGGAGTTGAGGACGCACCCATCTCTCTTCGGTGGCGAGAAGCTGCTGCTCCGCCGTCATTCCTCCGTATGTGTCGAGAGCTGTGGACTACATGCCGCCAACGTGGGGCCCTTCATGCGGCTGGGTCGGGCCTTGAGGAACTGAGAGACTTACTCGTCATCCATTTATAGACTTGCATTCCGAGGGTTCTTTGCAGATTCGAGTTAGCAATATGGTATTTCAGTACGTTATACCCAGCCACCCAGATACAAAGATGGATGTACGGACCTACTTGACGGTAGTGTTCGGACACGTCGCAGGAGCAAGACATGGGGAGGGGAAGAAGGTCCACTCCATGAAGTGCTGTAGTCCATCGACATCTGTTCCCGTTAACCAACACCGTCTCAACCATGACACCTAAAAAAAGCACCTACATCGACAGTGTCAACCTCAAAGAGGCGCAGGTCGCTGAACAAGCCTAGGCTGACCTTGAGACCGAACTTCAAGTCAATGTTCAGCCCAAACTGCCGCCGTCGCCCCCAGAGTTGTAGATGACGTTGTGGTTATCCACGGAGACCCTGTTGTCGTCGCGCTCGACGTTCCTGGTGCCCAGCTTGTCTTCCGGGTTGGGCAGGAAGCTGACGTTGAAGTCTCCAAAGCCGGACTTCATGCGGATGCTGAGCTTTCCGTCAAAATAGGGCGCGCTGGGGCTGGCGGCGCTCGCATCGGTGTTGTTGAAGGATGCAAATGTGAAGGGTTCTAATAGTGTAAATTACAGCTATATAGTCCTCATGCGTTTTACATTCGAGCTGAGGAAAGAAGAAGGAAAGAAAGGGAAAAGGACAGAAATCCTTCACCAAAATAGACTAAGTCGGTACTAGAGCAACAGTGCTCAGACCGACAAGGCACTGCCTTGTCCAGCAGGGTCTAGCCCGTTACAGCAAGTATGTAGTCGGTCTTGTAGTACGGCTGGAAGGTCATACAAGTTTTGTCGGTTGGTTGCAGCGTGTGGCCTTTGAGCCTGATGGGCTTGGTATGGGTGGATGCTTGGTTGCCCTTTCTGGCCTTGTCGAAGTCAACCTCGCCGACGCCTCCAACGGAAAAAGGCCTGGTCAGACTCTCCCTCTACGTTGAGCCAGCGGTTGGCTTGTTTGACGTTGAACACGTTGTCCATTGAGGCCTATGTTGTTCCATTAGATCAGCGAGCAGGCAGTCTGTGCTAGGTATGGGACTTGCGACTTACAATCATGAAGCCGTAAGTGAAATCGGGTTTGAACTTGCCCCGGACATGGGCTCCAAAGTTAAGCTCGTACCGGTAGCCCTCCCCATCAAACTTACAATTTTCGACCGTGCCTCCGAAGAGAGGAGTGTCGGCTTCTTTGTCTAGGTGCCTTTTGCCTTCGTTCTTGTGCGTTTCGGCATTCTTGTACATGGTCCGCCAGTCGCCTGGCACTCGGCGAAGAATTGCTTTGTGACCCTACGGGCCAGAGCATCACCTGACTAGATTCCTGGAGAGTCGACAGCGGCGTTCCAGTAGTCTCAGACGTTGTAGTCGATGCGGATCTTGGCGTTTCCAGCGTGTGGTTCAGGTAATCGGGTTCGTGTCGAAGGCAAGTTCAAAGACTGTTGCGTAGCAGTTCTGCGCGAGTGGGAAGGTGGCAGGCTTTGATCTGCAAAAGAGTTTAGTAAAAACAGAACAGGCGGAGGCTGATGGATGGTTGCCGACCTTCAGATACTTTCAGGAGTTGGGAGCGCACTAGGTATACAAGTGTGTGCCAGCAAGATTGACCAGGAAACGGAGTTTGAAGTGTTCAACCTACATTATCGGGCATCTCAACAATAGTGCCCTCAACACCTCTCTCCATGACCCGGAAGCAGCCCTCAACGTCCTCGCTTAGACACACAACTGTGGTTGTCTGGATCTCGTTCTTGGGCTGGCCAAGCACGTTCGGATGGCAGCCAAGGGCCAGAGGCTCAGGCTCGTCCTTGCTCTTCTTGAGCTACAAAAACCGCGTGCGAGTCGCCGGTGACGAGGACGAAACCAAAGCAGTCTGGTTGGGGTTTCGATCTCACTGGCCTCGATGTCCTTGAGATCGAAATGACTAAGGTACCAGTCTGAAGAGGGCGCAGTAAAGGTGACAATGTAGTCGTGACCGCTCGCGTTAATGCATCCCGCAGTTCTCTCCTGAGAGCCACGTACCGGGGATTCTTAGCATCCCCGTCTGAGCCGTCGCGGTCGTTAGCGCTGGGACATTCCCAGTCTGACAATGTCAGTAATTTTTTATGCACAGGAGGCTCATAGCCCTAATTTGATCTCCAGGGACGTCACTCTTTTTGGGCACGGCTAGAGTGAAAAGACCTGAGGGCATGGCCACCAGGGGCAGGAAATAAACAGCCCGCAACCCTCACCGAAATCTGCAAGAGCCATCAATTAGCATCAGATCCGAATCCCATGTGGCATGGTGATATATGATACTTACCGACACCGTCGTAGCATACTGGGAAAGAAATCCCAAAAGGTTGATGATCAAAGTGGTCCTGTTCTCCTTGAGAGCGAGCGACGGGGAGGTATCTTGCCAAGGGCTAGGGTCTCTGAAGGTCCGACCATCAGGGTAATGATAATCTTGAGATCTAGGTTCCTAGCCTTGGCTTTCGATGGTCTTGTATGTCTGATGATGATCAGTGTTTGGAATTGGCGGAAAACACAGGCGGACAAACTTTTCTCCCACATCTGTACGTTTCTTATAGATCACTGTAGGTATCTCTATCACTTTCGCGTCCCGCCAGAACAACTAGGGACTTACCCGAGAGTGTGTAGGTTTGTTGGCCTCGCTCTCATTACTACGTCCACCAAGAGTTGCCTGATAAATCCTCGATTGATGCCCTACTCTCACTGTTAGAACCTCTCCACATGATTTGGAGGTCACCACGCGGCTTTGATCCACTACCCGATCCCCAGGTGAGGGATTGCGAAATAAAAACTTCATCGGTAATGCCAAAGGAAATCGGCCCTGAATGGTCTTTCTTTGTTCCACCGAGCGTGGTATGCGGGAACAAATGTAAGTCTGTCGGCTTCTCAAAACTCAGTCGTATCTACTTGCCGTCAATCGTTTCGATACTAACATAAATATCCAGCGGGTACCCGACCTGGTTCGCACGATCACTGCAAGATTGAGATAGCCCTTTGACTACGGTTAGTTATGCATGCCGTGTCCTTTCCTCGAAAATTCAGTCTGCAGCTTCTTTCAGCCAAGGCACTCAGACTATCAGAATGACAATCTACGTGATTGCGGGCAATAGCCCTACAATCATCTGCCAGTACTGAGTCATCAGCACGCAGAAACATCGAACTGACTACGATTCCAGCGTCGGCAAGTCCAAATCGAGACCCGGACAGTACGTCTCGCAAGCTGCTGAAAGTCATTAGGATCGTGCATTCCCATCGACTGATCTCCGCGTGATGGAGGGAGACCCTCTTTGTCCCTACGTAAGCACGTAAGCCTTTCGAAAGGCGATGCAGATGATAAATACCATCATTACCGGCTGGTGGGTTCTCAGTACGTTTCCAGACGAGAAGAGGAGTTCAGGCCAATAAATCCACTTTGCAAACCCCTAGTTCTTCCAGAAGAATTCAATCGGTTACAAATACTGTCCTACAAGGACGCCGATTGGTTATCTCTAGTTTCCGCCATTGAGAAGGAGAATTACAAGTTACGCGCCTCCTCGGAGGGCCTGCGGCTTTGCGGTCAGGGCGAAGACGACGATCTCTTCCTCGATCTCTATGACAAGGAATTGCTCTAGAAGAATGGCTTATCATCTGGAAGCCTGGGTGGTCTGCAACTCCTTATCGATCCAACGACCTTCCTACATGACATGGAGACAAGCTGTTTGCGTTCCCGGGAGCTTACTCTACGACGCAAGTACATGACCCTGCCCCGTCCTAACGGTACCGTCCATGAGAGCTTCTTGAAGTACGAGGCCGGTCGGCCTCGCAAATCCGGCTACGTACCTGCATCGGGGGTTTCCACCGAGGTTCTCGAACGGAGACGGTCTGGTCATGAGTTCTGTCACCTGGCAATGTTGGAAGACTCACAGGAAGACGGACGAGTTTGAACAGCATCTCTGATTTAATGGTGAGACTTTTCGGTTACTAAGAGAATGCCACAACGATAGATTTGAACCTCCCCTATTCGGGGCTTTTCAGGGGAACTTGGTGTATTTTACTTACTCGCGTGGTTTTGCATCTCGATGCTCGGATCTGTAAGGTTGCAGAAGACTAATGAGCGAAGCCAGCCGCCCCGGCATCAAAGATGCCAGGACTTGGTAAGATGCCCTATAGTCTTTTTGTCTTGTTGCGTGCGAAATGAGATTATGGATGATGGACTGCCCTCTAAGAAGTCTAATTGCTCCGAGTCATGGCACTTGGCCGCTTACTGAGGGAAAGGAGTGGCCTCTTAGTTACGTCTCTCGTTCTCTCGTCTCGCTTTCGCAAATGGTGGCAATGAAAGCTGAGATGCCGTATAAGAGGGCCTAGAGGATAGTTTCCTTTTCCAACTATCAAAGGAAACAGAAGAAAAAATACGGGATATGCAAAGGCATCCAGGAAGTCATAAGGTCAACCTAAGTAGATCCCTCCCAAGCACAAGTAAATATTTTTCAAACCTCGTATGACTTGATCCGAAGCCTTGACTGGTGAGAGTGAAAGAATACAAGGTGTATGCTGCTTGAAGATAAAGCAAGTGATTCCCTCACCCTCTTCCCCAAATGCGCCAAGGGGTACGCACAAGTCCTTACCCTTGTCGTGCTGGATGGCACTCTCTCCAGCCTCAATCACCAGGAGGAACTGAGCGAGGAGTGTGTACTCCTGAGAAGCCAAAGGCTTTTGTCGCTCCTACCCTTGACTGCAGTACAAGGAAATCAGGATAAGGCCTCGCTTGTTGTTGATTATCACTGCTTCCATCATTCACCTGGTCAAACTCGTGAGAAGTCATCTGATATGCCTTCAATTCGAAATCACGACGAACTCACATTCATCCTTGAATACACTCTGAGGAGACACAGCGAATGTTAGGGACCAAGCCCCCGAGTTGGTACATATATATAGGTGAATCGCCGGCCATTTAGGACACTTGACAATGAGGCGGAAAGGAGAGTGGTGCGACTAGGTATCTTGTGGGGTGGTGTAAATTGGACTTCGGCGGCGGGGTATCCTCTTTTCAGACGACGGCCTAAAAACGACCTTCGGCGTACTTGTCTAAAAGCAGCCGCCGTGCTGGGACTGCGATTCGCGACCACCCAATCCGTTCGCCCCAATAGGCTTCCACTTTTCTCTCTCTCCGTTCGCTGGAAAAACAGTCTATTTTGGTCGTTCGTAGCCATGACATTGATACAGTATAGTTACCTCTGAGATTGGGGCTAACTAATTTTGATCTCTTCGCCTTACGTCTTGTATCTATTGGACCTTTAATTGACCATGTTCGCTCACAATGAGATATGCTACATTTTGGCTCCTTTTGGGTCTTTGTGGGCCATCCATCGATTTCTGCTCCGGCTTGGCCACATTCACACTGTCGCACTTCCGGGAATGCTGCCGCGGCTTGGCACAGCGAAGTCTGAAGACTCGCCCGTCGATTGGCGTTTGTTGGCTGCGTGGGGTCTCCACGGCTCAGCGGGATGTAGTAGCCCCGCATCTCTTCCTTTCATGAAATGTTCTGTCGCTCCATTTCTGCCCTCCCGCCGCGAACGAAGCTGACACGCGCGTTCCAGCTCAAACGGCAACTCAGCACCCCGCTCCTCATACAGAAACTAGCATCATTACTCCCCAACATCGGGTACAACTGATGCGCTGAGGAGCCCGGCCCAGGACGTGTGAGCGCCAATCGTCTGCGGGACAAGCTTCAGGGCCTGGTGTCAGTCGGGGGGTATCAAACCCTAAAATATGCTGACACCCTCACCGGCGGTGGGGAGGGTGTAATACAGTCCGAAGGATGTATCTCTATGCGTGACATTTTTTCGCACTCTCTGTGTACTAGAGCGACGTCATCAAGAAAAAACAGGTTGGAATAGTGGCCGGTCAAGTTGCTGTTGCTTGCGCCGGTCTGGTCGAAGCATTGCATTCGCACGTTCTTCGTCAAGAACGTGCGAATGCAATGCTTCCATCTCTGTATCCTCTGGTAGTATACTGGTAGATCTGGCACTGCAGACTGGTGAACCTCATCTGGCTCAACGTCGTCATTCTCGATGTCACCCAAACTAGCTGACAGAGGATCGGTGACTTCCACAGTAGCAACCTGATCAAGTACATCGCCATCTTCGGGCAGCACTGACATCCGCTTCTGGCAGACAGTAATATCTCGGTAGCCTGGGTGGTTACGAGACAGGAAATCCAGCCACTCCTGGAGACAACGACGGCGTACGCGGAACTGGCGTCTGAATTGGCGGTTAAGGTGAGCTTGTTCGCTTGCATTAGGAGGGCGTAGCAGGATAACATCTAATTCAGGGGGTAAAAGGGGAAGTTGGCGATACACTCTGCCAACATCGCGGAGAAAGGGCACAATATGGCCACGATATTTATATTGCTGCCCTCGAACCTGCATGACGTTCACGAACACATGAACTGGAGCAATTAGCATCTCTTCTACTATTGTCAATTGGGGGAGGAACGTAGGGATTAAGCCAAAATCCAAGTGATTTTCGGCAGAAAAAAACCAAGGCTCATCCTCCTTTTCGTTCTCGTCCTTGGCAATGCAACGCTTGCAAATACCATCTTTCAAGCCCATATCAAACCATGTCTCTTGACAGCGAGCGCAGTGTTCCATTCGGTCGTTTTCCAGCTCCGTCCAGAACTTCTGCAGGAGCTCCTTATCTCTATCAGACAACGGGAAATGGGACAGATCACGCATCCAGTCAGGATCCGGAAGCTCGAAATCTCGACGTTGCATGAAAGGTGAGCGGGGATGTCTCCCCCGGGCTGGTCTCGGCCAAATAGGAAAACTCGGTACCGGAGATTCGATCGGCGTTCCAAGTCGTACGCCTTCTTGAGAAGCAATTGAGGGACCTGGTGGGGAAGTAATCGGCGCGCCTGCTCGTGTTGACGTAGCAATTGGTGTTCCCAGCAGAATATATTCTTGTGGGTTAATTAGTGTACGTAATTGCAAGTCTATCAATGGCAATCTTTCTCGACGTATTGGGGATAACTCAGCTTGTTCTGCAGAACGCTTAGGGGCGGCTGAGGCCTGCCGATTCCTACAGCAGTGCTCGCAATAGTCCAATCAGTCCGTCTAAACTCCCCAGACTGTCCATTTAGTCCGTCCGACTTGGTCAGACTAGACCAGCAGTCTAGCCGAGATGCCCAGACTAGACCAGCAGTCTAGCCGAGATGCCCAGACTGGACTATTAGTCCGTCTGTCGCCTTTAGACCAGACTACAATACAGACTACAGTCTAGACTAATAGGCTAGACCTCATAAACGACGTCTAGCTCTCCCTTCTACCTCTGGCCCCAAGCTACCCACCACATAACTAATACACTATTACCTGATCATGTCTCTTCCGCTAGCCTACCCACAAAGTTCCTAAACATCAGGCATAGTATCCGTAGCTGCCGGAGCAACATAGCCATGCTATAATTCATTACTTAGAAAATGGTATGTACACCTCACAGAATGCAAAACTTACTTCCGACTGGGCTATCAGAGCGCTCCTGTCCCAGGATCGTAGGCATTCCAAAAGATTCAAAGTTTCAATGTTCATAGATCCTCGCTGGTCGGTGACTGTCAGTCTAGCTTTGGAGAAGAGTCGCTCTGTCTCAGCAGACATAGGCGGAATCATAGAATGTTGATGGCCATCAAGGACAGGTTAGGGAATCTTCTTCGCTGAGCCAGTTCGAGCCACCATTTCAAAGGATCCGATATCATCATCACAGGTTCGCGACAGTATACTTCGTACTCGTCATCATCCATGTTCAAAATCGTGGCCTTTTGCTCTTTCATCCAGATCTTGTATCCATTCAGCCGTCTCGTAGTGGGTTCTTGTGCACCGCTTTGACGGAGGATGGGACTGGGTGTGGTTGGCTTGTATGTCTTGCTCCACAGCTGCTCTACACGGGCTTTAGCCTTCTCGATCCATTCATTCTTATCTTCCCAAGTCTTCTCCATGTATGCCCACTTGAGCGAGGGATTTAAGACCGTTGCTGCTGAATACACTGGAGAATCCTCTGTCGCTTCATAATAGTCGGCTAGTTTGGCCCAGGCAGTCTCCATCATGGTCGCCAAGTGGGGGACCGCGGTGATCTCCCTGGACGTCTCAATGTGATGAAGAAGATAATCCATAGTTGGCAGAACGTCACATATGGAATTTCGATTGCCTTCGTTGGCCATTGTGGCATCTTGAAACGGCTCGAGAAATTTGCAAGTCTCGGTCAAAGTTGCCCAGTCGGAAGGAGTCAGGATATCCTGTTGCAGAGCCGGCTCTTGCACAAAAGATGGTGATAGATTGCCTGACCTTAGACCTCAGAGCCCATTCGACCATTTTGTACCACGAATTCCAACGAGTGTCATTATCACGCCGTAACCTAAGACCGTCGCTAAGGATAGTGAACGCTTGAAGCCGCTGGGGGCTCCAAGTAATGTAGACGACGATATTATGAAGTTTGCCTATCGCTCCTCGCTTTCTCCATTGCTCAATTTCCTCGTCGGACGGTCCATGGTAGGAATCTGTTGTGGGTGGTCGCTTTCCTATGAGAAATTCCATTACGGCCAGATTAATGATATGGCCCAAACAGCGAAGTCGGTGAGGAAGAGGGTCGTAGAAAACATCGAACTCATGTTCCAAGTCATCGGAGACTTTGTCCATCATGGTGTTCATGTTGCTAGCATTATCCATCATGAAGTATCCAACTTTGGACGCTATTCCATATTCTCGTATGAACTCCACGATGGCTTCTGCCATGTTCTCGCCGCTGTTTTGTCCTTCCAGCTCCTTTATTCTCACCACGAGGGACTGCAGACCGTGATCTTCAGAAACGAACTGAACTGTAAAACCGATGACCCCTAAGCAGTTTGGAGATGTCCATTTATCGGGAACAATGTGGACAGAGGAAAGGGCATTTTGTAAGGCTCGCTTTACGAACTCCTTTTTGTTGTCATAGCCCCATTGTAAGTCGGCTTTGACCGTATTAGCAGACCTCGGGAGGAGGTCATCCGCAACCGGGCGAAGATAGCGGATGAAGTCACGAAAGGCAGGCTGTTCAACATGAGCAAAGGGGAGGCTGCAAGCTACTGTATAGCGGCAGTATAACTCGCGCAAGGTGGCTTGATCCAACACATCTCCCTCTGCTGTCGCCTTGCGCTTCTTAGAGGGGACAAGGGTATCATTGGTCATGAAGGTAGTGATGTCTCCAAGGCGGCTTTGAGTCGTCGCTCGGCGGTCGTCTTGCCTCCCGAAGACCATGATTCTATGCTCCTTGCGCAAATGATCGATGATTGTGGATGATCCACCAGAGTAATTGTATCTCTTCTCTCTCTTCTTGTTGAAGCAGGGCTGGCAATGCCACCATTTCCGTCCGTTGGAATCGACCCAGGCTGCAGGCAATGTCTTGCCCTCTTCTATTCGACAATACTTCCAGATGGGAGATGTCGTCTGGCGGGGAAAGCTATCAGTCGACGGCGACGAGGAAGGTGCTATAGAGGAAGTGGCCGCATTAAGGTCGGAATCATCCAGATGGTTGATAGCGTTATCAAGAGTGCTGACAGGATCACCATGATAAAGCGAATAGGTTACCAGTAATATTGAAAGGTGTAAGTTACATCTCTGGGTGAGGAGCACAGCTCACTACATAGTATCCACATCCCAGCCACCAGCAGATCGGACCACCTTAGTCATACGGTCTCAACACACCAATAGAAGACATGATTCAGTTAGGCCGCAAGTAGACAAGAGATTTGCATTCGTAATGGCAGTATTATAGTTGGAGGGAAATTGCTGGAGCAGAAGACTTGTAGTTGACGATTTTCTCCTTCGACATGTGGGAGTGGCAGACTTGAAGTGCGCGAACCCAACACTCCGATTAATCATACCAAATACAGAATGAACGCGTTGATAAAAACATCAAGTTTGGGGGACGCGTTCCTTAGTCATAATACATCTACAGGGCTTACGGGGTGCCAAGGTGGGGTAGGGTGAGGTGGCGTTACCAAATTAGTGAGAAGAATTAGGTTGATAGTGGCTGGTGATTGCACCTTCAGCCACGAAACTACCCTACAGTCAGACTAATAGTCTGACTGTTAGTCTGGAATTCTCAGACAAGGACCACTGGTCAGTCTGGAATTCTCAGACTGGGACCACTGCTCAGTCTGGACGAGTCAGACTGGACTATCGGTCTGGCCCGAGACATACAGACTAGACTAATAGTCCGCTTAATGGTCTGGACTATTGCGAGCGCTGTCCTACAGTCGAGACAGTTAACCGTAAGCCTTCCACATGATATGGAAGGACTTTTCTTCGAAATGAATTGACCTGCCGGCTTCACCTGCTTGCAGTTCCTGCAAACCTTCGTTGAAGGGATAGAATCTGCCATGAGTATGTTGGATTGGAGGGACGGTTTGATGAGGAAGAATGAGAATGAGGAAGGACTGCGCGCTAGTGACGCATGTCGTTGGCATGACACCAGGCAGGACTGTAAATCTAATCCATGTTGAGTGGAGGCGCACCTGACCAATCCACGTCGAGTGGAGACGCATCTGACCAATCCACGTCGAGTGGAGCTTTTCAATTCAAGTTATCGTGGTAAGAAGTTATCGTCGTAATAACAGGGGAAGGCGCACGTCCGCCGGGGGACGTTGGAAGTTGGAAGCTGGGCGTGATGGGCAAGTTGGCGGCTCCCTTGCGCTGAGTAGCCTTTCGGTACGAAGCTTGCAACAAGAGCCCGTATGGCTGTTTTACTACCCGTGGGTCTTTGGGAAAACAGGACCCACTCAGAGAGTGGGCGGCAAAATCCTGGGACACCTCACTACCCCGCTTCAACACCAAAAGCGTAATTTCACAGCCAAATTGACCCTCTTTCTGTTCCAATCAAGTACAACCCTGTCGATGTGAGTCTCTTATTTTCGCTAACCAAGGACTAGGTGATAATGCCGTATCCCTTCAAGGTCACGCCCGGCGTCCAGGCTGCCCGGCACATCCTGATGGCACGCAACCGACCCCAGCGAAGTGCCCGGGATAAGCCTCTCTCACTTCGTGCCGCAGCCACGGCCTTTGGCACTTCTAAGAGCGATGTTCAACGTCATCTCAAGGCGCTAGAGAGGTCAGGAAGACCGGCTTTCAGTGACAGACCCGTCGGCCGGCCAAGGAATCTCGATGACTCTGAGGATCGTGCCCTAGTCGCATATATCATGTGGCTCGAGAGGTGTGGCTTCCCTGCCACTCGTACCCAAGTGGAAGAGGCTGCCAATCTCTTACGGCAAAGTCGCACGCCTCCAGCTGGCCCTGTGGGTGAAGGGTGGTATCCTCGATTCGTCAGGGATCATCCCGAGCTTCAGAAAAAGAGTCTCGTTCGAGCTCTTGACCGTGACCGTGCCGGCTTCGAAGCTGGTGAACTTGGCGACTTGGAGCACTTCTATTCCAAGCTCTCAGAGGTCATCCAGCGCAGGAATCTTGGTCCCTCTCAGGTATTAAATGCTGACGAGTGTGGTATACGTATTGGAGTCATCCGGGAGCGACTGGAAGTCCTCATCGTCAAGAAGGAGAAGAATACAAGGCATGACGTTGTCGCCTTTGCTAACCGCGAGTCCTCGACTCTCGTAGGCTGTGCCAACGCCGCCGGGACCGCTATCCCTCCATTCGTGATCTTCAAGACCTGGCCTACGGAGTCATGGGAGGTCGACGGGCTAGATGAACGTATCCGCTTTGCTCGATCAGATACCGCCTTTTCCAACGCCGAGATCTCTCTGGACTGGCTTCGTCACTTCAACCGGCACTCATTTTCAAGTCTGACGAAAGTGCAGTCTCTTGGCATTACATTTGAAGACTGGTTTGGCTGCGACGAATTTATGCGAGATCTCGATAATCCTGACTGGATTTGGGACCAGCCCTTCTTCGAAAGACCAGAGGAAGATCGGATTTGGCGACTTCTCATCATCGACGGCTTCACGGGCAAGACCTCTATCGAATTTATGGAGTATTGTATCCGCTTTGATATCGAGATATTCGTGCTTCCTGCTCATTCCACTCATCTTCTCCAGCCTCTCGACGTCGGTGTGTTTCAGTTGCTGAAAAGCGCACACCAGAAAGTGCTCCGTTCACACATTCGAGACGGATTTCTCAACTTTAAGCGGTCTGACTTTATCACCCGGTTCCAGCAGATATTCGATGAAGGATTTACGGTTCATAATATCATGAATGGCTTCGAGAAAAGTGGCATATTCCCCGTTGACGGCACGCACGTGATCCACACTCTCCGAGAGAAGAAGAGAGATATCCTCGCTATGTCAACGCCGGCCCTACAATCTCTCCTCCCCAAGGAAACGAGATTTAGTGATGCCCGTGAGGTCTCTCGACGTATTCGTCATAAATACGGCCAAGATTTTAGTTCCCCAACGCGTCAGCGCTTCACCGTCGTCGACGACGTTCTCGCCGAGGCAGTAACGCTCTCCAACTTCGCAGAGACTCATATTAAGTCCCGCCACCAGCGGATCGCCGCTGCGAACAATAAGAGGAAAGCCAGGAGGCCAGTTAAGCCATCAGGTCAGTATCTCAACAGCGTGACCGTCAGGCAGGTTCGGGAGAGTTTGGAGACCTCCACTCAGAAGGAACAAGATGAGGAAATACGCCGGCAAAAGAGAGAGATAAAGAGACTACGAAAACAGCACTTCGAGCAATACAGGGCAGAGTGGCAATCTCAGTGGAAATACGATATCAATAACAACGGCAGGCCGGTACATATCAGCTTTGAAAGGTGGCTTCGGTGGTCAGGAAAGAAGCGAGATGACGACGTCATATCTATCCCTGATCCATCGCCAAGGGCGTCGCCAACACCAGAGGAAAGTTGGTATTATGATACTACGCCTTCCGCCGCAAGTCATCGCTTTTATGAGCGCTTGAGGGAAGCCACCCGCGCCGGGGTTTATCGCAGCCCGCTCCAAGAGATGCCCTTTCCCTTGTCGAGCGATGGAGTCGAATTTCGGATTAGTAACACGCAGGATGAGCCTTCTACTAACAATGACATTATCACAGGTGATACCGACGAGTCAGATGATGACGAAGATGGTATCGCAACGCTTGATTTAACTCAGGAAGCGATAGAAGAGCCGGAATTGCCTCCCCTCCCTCAACCCTCTCCGACACATGATACCTTCACCTCCACATACCACCGAATTATGGGCATTTTACACCCCCCAGAGGCATCACAGGAAAGCTGCATAGTAGCGCTTGGTCTCCCTTCAAGCCCGGAATGAATTGGCCGCTGTGCAAGGAGGCAGCGAGGTGGACTTCGCGATACCGAGGAGCAAGTCGGGAGCATTCAATTAGTCACAACACCACAACACCCGGGCATGGTATAACGGAGATATCTTGGATATAGCATCATCACGCATAAGATACACTGCATGGGAATTTTCATTGAGATTGGGACATAATCCGACCGGCAAAGTGGGAAATTCCCCTTGGCGCACCTCATTTGCAGGTAATGAGGTGTCCCAGGATTTCGCACCTGTCCCAGGATTTTGCCGCCCACTCTCTGAGTGGGTCCTGTTTTCCCAAAGACCCACGGGTATAAGCCGAATACCGTAGAAACTTGAGAAATTCATCGTCTTGTGTTACGGCTTGGTTCACCGAACAGCGAGAGAGGCTTAAAAGAGCAGCTAGTGTGCCCAGTAATTGCAATCAATGTGATTATTGACCAATCTTTTGCCCCCTGGTACAGCGGTCTAGCACAACCGTTACATCTTGGCAAAGTGGATATAGCGAGATTCCTGACTGACCAATGGCTGCTCTGGATATAAGAAGGAGATAAAAACAGCTGCTGCATGTGTTATTGGACTGATTATGGGCGTGGCTGCGCGCTAGACTCTTAAACCTGCATAGTGGAGTAAAAAGTGGAGATGTCAAGACTATGAATTTCTCAAGTTTCTACGGTAGTCTGTTGGTTGTCACATTCGATAACTGGCTGGTGGTCTAGCTGAAGAGACAGCTGTTGGAACAGCCGTTGGGTTGCTATGACCTCTTTAGCTGTGTGTGTAAAAGCTAGCAGTTCGGCCTCTGTGGATGAGGTTGTGACAGTCTGTTGTTTTCCGGCTTTCCAGCTGATGACCCCTCCGAATAGGGAAAGCAGGGATCCCTGGGATGACTTCCTAGTCAACGGATCGTCTGCAAAGGCGGCATCAGAAGCGATTTCTAGTTCTCGAGGGCCCGGGCTAGCTGGTCGGTCTGTGACTTGTACAGTCAAGTCTCTAGGCTCTAGGCCCGGGACCGGTCCTAGGAACCTGACAGTTTTCCCGCTATATTGGACGGCTAGGAATCTGCTGGCATAGAGATATAAGATGACGCCGTTGGCAGCCTGATGATGTTGATCGGACGGATTGAGCAGGTGTTCTGCTAGCTTAGAAGCCGGAAAGGCTATATCAACCCGGGTCATGACGGCAGCATAGTTAATAGAGCCGACTTTCTGTTGGAAGAGACGAATTTGGGCTCTTGTGGCCTGGCCGGGATTAGCAGCTAATGCACTAGGAAACGGGCTCCCTAGGAAGGTCTCTTTTGGGGTCAGTTGGAACCGGGATACTAGGCTCTCAAGATATGAGTCCTGACAGAGCCAAAGCTTCCTATTTTCCCTGTCCCGGGTGACCCTGATTCCTAGGAACCACTGTAGGTCCCCAAGATCCTGCATCTGATACTGTTGCTTCAAGCCTTTGATCAGGCTGTCGGCGGCTGGCTGATCCGTCTTACGATACAGCAGGACTATATCATCCACAAAGAAGAAGACTGTGATCCGGTCATTCCTGCAGATACAAGGGTCTTCTGTGCATCTCCAAAGACCTAGCTTTTCGAAGGTCTTAGTCAGGTCTTCCTGCCACAGAAGAGGGGATCTTCGGAGCCCGTATAGGGCTTTGAGGAGCTGTAGGCACCACCCGCGGCGTTCGTAGCCGCTAGGATAGTTGATATAGATGACTTCATCCAGCTGGCTGTTGGTAAAGGCGTTGACTGCATCTAGCTGCCGGGCCTCGAGGTCATGACGGGCGGCGATAGCGACTAGCACTCGAAATGACCTTCCGGCTAGGGTTGCTGCATAGGTCTCTTTATCATTGAAGGGCTGCAGATCCCCTCGAACGCAAAGGCGGGCTTTGAAGCGGCTGAGGATCCCGTGCTTATTGTACTTATATTTGAAGACCCAAGTCACAGGAAGGGCCCTGCCGACTGCTTGGTCTCGAAGTGTCGGCTTGAACGTTCCTTGCTTGGATAGGGCCTGCATTTCTGTCTCAGCAGCCTGCTTGAATTCGCGGGCATAGCGATGATTTTCGAGGTCTTTCCAGATCCTAGGTTCTGGGGGCAGGGTCCGCCGGTGCGGCTTTTCCTCCCTTCCTAGGAAAAAGCTGCTGTGGAGGTTGTTGCCTTGCAGCCGGTCAGAACGCCGGGTGGCCGGCAGACCCTTTGGGCGGCGTTGTCTTCGCCTTGGCTGTGGATCCAGTTGATCCGGCTCATCAGGATCAGATTGATCAGGTTGATCAAGTTGATCTGTTGGATCAGGAGGATAGGGCTGACTGAGTGTGTGGTTGAAGTCTTCGAGATATAGATGATTAGGAAAGTGATCCGGCTGTTGTGTGGTCTCGGCTGGGTTTACAGCCGGGCTCGCGGCTAGGCTGTGGGATTGGCTGTCTGACGGACTCGTTGACTGACTGGATGACTGGCTTGGTGGCTGACCGGGTGACTGACCGGGCTGCTGACTAGGTGACTGACCGGGCGTTGGATAGGGCATATCGTCAAGGGCTTTAGCTAGGTCCGATAGATCGTCATCACTGGGGTCATCTAGGGCAACCTCAATAGTTGACCTGACATCCTCGTCATCCTCTGAATCGCTAGTCTCAACAGGATCCGGAAATTGAAGCTGTTGCGGGATCGGGGATTGGATTGGAAAGGGATGATCTAGAGGGCTGTAGAATAGCCGCTCGTTAAATGTGACATCCCTGACCCTTCGGACCTCTGACCTTTCCGGGATCCAGATCCTGAATACGTTGCTTGAGTCATAACCGACTAAGTAGCCGATTTCTGCATGAGCAGACGTCTTGAGAGCCCGTTTTTGGGTGCCCTGCAGAGCTTCCTTGGTCAACGGATAGGCCCGGCAGCCATAGGCCTTGAGATGCGTCAGATCCGGCTGTTGGGAGTCATAGCCGGTGTCTCGGCCGTTGTCTTTGAGCCAGTTAAGTAGCCGTTGGAATGGCGTTTTCCAGCTAGACCGTTGTCTCAGCTGATTCGGCTGATTCGGCTGATCCGGCTGATCCGGCTGATCCGGATGAGGCTTTTGGGGTGATCTGTTGTGTAGATAGGCGGCTGTTTTCCACGCCTCGGGCCACAGCTTGTCGGGAAGCTTAGCCCCTAGCATCATAGTGCGAGCCTTCTTTCCTATTACCCCCCCAGATCGCTCGGCAGGGCCATTTTGAGCCGATGTGTACGGTGCCGTAGGCTCGTCATCTATACCTCTCATAGCTACCCAGTTGTCATAGTCGGTCTGAAGGGCTGGATCGTTGTCTCTGTGGATCTTGCAGATCTGAAGGTCGTATTGGCGTTCGATCCGGGTTTCAAAGGAGTCTAGGGCGGCTAGAATAGCTTCCTGCGTTCCTGATCGCAGCGGGAAGACGGCTATGATGCCGCTGTATTGGTCTTTGATCAGTAGGGCTACCACGTATCCCTCAAGACTAGGGCCTAGGGCAAAGAGATCTAGGAAGATACGATAAAACGGCCTCTTAGCAGTCGTCTTAGGTCTTCGTCTGGAGACTAGTCTCTCTGCCTTCCCTAGTGAACAGGCTATGCAGTCAATAGCAGCAGGTCCCTTGATCCGGGTCCCTTGTGTTGTCGTAACTAGCTGATCGAGGGCATCAGCGTTCAAATGACCTAGCCGTTGGTGCCAAATGTCTGCATCTGCGGCTTGGATCGGTCTTGCGGTCCGGGAAGAGGGGAATGCCGCGGCCGCAGTCTCGGGGGCTGCTGTAGCCGGGGCGGCTGTTGCTGTCAGGGCTGTTGTCCCTAAGGAAGCTGAAGCTGCTGACCGGGCTAGGCTTTCGTTGAATTCGATGACCTGTTGACGATAAAGTCGTCGGGTCCGGAAGATTGTCTCAGTGCCTTGAAAGACGGCTCCGGTGGTTGGGTTCCAGTTGTATCCCTTCCTGATGAGCAGGGTTTAAAGCCACTCCACTCAATCCACTGGCTGCTCGAGTGGAGTGGGTAGATTATAATCCACTGAATATCTCAGTATAGTGGATCCACTGGAGGCTTCCGTGGATTATGGTGGATTGGGTGGATTGGCAAGTGCCTCTATTTGTAATGGTGAATCTATTCCCGGACTCCTTGCCCACCTACGTCCCGTGTTCCGACTTCCAAGTGAGACCTATCTCCAACTGGCTTCCATCTCGTCTTGAACACTCGCCACCTCAGTAAGCCACTTTGTTGCCCACCCTTCAAGCTGTTGATCTGACATCTGAGCCAATTCGAGATCGACTTTTTCATCGTCTACCGAGATAAAGAAGGGATCTAAATCATGAATAATCCCTGCCCTCAGCCATGAACGCAATACCTGGCACATCCCGATAATCTGGGCTTCAAGTTGGTGGCGCAGAGGGTTCACCATCCGACCTGCTGCTGAGAAAAGACGCTCACACTCAGCAGACATTGGTTGTATCGTGAGAAAGTCAAGCGCCATTCGCGATAAGTTGGGATACTTGAATCGCTTCTCGTGCCAGTAAGCGAGAGGATCGTCGACGGAGCCATCGCCACTTTCGCAGTGCGTAATCCAATGGAGGTATTCGTCTTCGCCTGGCGTGAGGCCATCGTGACCTGCTTCTGTCGCTGTGTAGCGGTTTCGTTTAAGGTATTCCCGGAACGGATTGTCCGAAGTCTTCCGTTGCTTTGGAACTGGCTCAACGGCGGATGGCCTCTCTGTAGGTAAAGTAGCCTCCCGATATTCAAAACGCCAGACATCGTGAACGATTTTTTTCGCCTCGTCAATCCACTCGGGGCGGTCAGTCCAGTTGCGTTCAAACCATTTCCATCGGTATGCGGGATGGAGCGCCAGGCCAGTGTAGTACATGGGCGTCTCACTCAATGTCTCGTAGTACTCGTTTAATTTTTGCCAGCCCAAATTGATGTTGATCCTGAAGTGTTCAGGATCAGGGAAGTCCTTGGCGATATCCTTGAAGCGTTCAAGCTGCTCGAGAAGGAATTCGAAGCCTTGAATCACGTCCCAAATATTTCCATATGACCCAGTCCACCCACGCTTCCGCTTGCGGATCTGGCCGTCGCCTTCGAGCATCTTGATCGTGGCTTCGTAGTAACTAAGGATATCCGCAAATATCTCGACCACCTCCCAATCCTTGTCGGATAGCTGGTTCTCTGGCTGGCAAATAAAGGGCAACGTGAGTGACTTCTTAAGACCGCCCCTTTTGGTCTTGTTTTGTTGTTCGAACTCGATTCGATAGTGGGCAATTAGTCGCTCGATATAGTCGCGAAGCAGTAGAGCTCGTCGTATCATATACAATTGTGACAGCCATCTGGTATCGTTGTCCAAAATAACATCCAACGGCTTTCTGGCGTTGAGTTTGGGGTCAGACGACTTAGTGAAGGCTTCTTGTTGAATGCTGCGAAGCATACCAGTCAACAAGTCAGACCCGTGGATAGCTACCACAAGATTGTGCAATTTGCCAGCTGGCCCCTTCTTGCGCCAAATCAAGTGTTCTGCTTCAGTGAGAGGCTCAGCCCCTGATAGCCGCCGCTCAAAAGCATCAGCATCGTGGCCAAACAGAATGGCCTTGGCGGAGAGATTCAAGGTATGTCCAAAACAGCGCCCTCGCCTGCGGGCCCCTACGAAGCCGAGCTCTCCACCAATAATCTCCATGGCGGTATCGTTGTTTTTCGCGTTGTCAAGCGTGAAATAGCCAATTTTGTCTTGGATCTGATACGATTCAATTACGTCGAGGATTTCGGCGGCGATATTAGGCCCTGTGTGCCTGGCGCTGAGTTCGGGGAGCCCAAGCGTAATCTTGCAAGGCTTGTTGTTTTCGTCCCTAAAGAAGCAACAGATACCATATAAGGCGTGTCGGTTTCCCGACCGCCAGCCGTCGAAAGAAATGTGGACAAGGCCGGGCGCCCTGCACAAGGCCTCAATCACCTTGTGCTTGTGTTGTTCAAACGCGGCGACGATCTTTTCTCGAACCGTTGTGTGGGTAATATTGGCTTTACGTGCTGAAACTGACGGGTTCAAGTAATCGAAGATAGCTCGGAGTTCTACCTCTTCAGCAATAGAAAAGGGGTGATTCTTGGCCACGATCCAGTTGACCAGAAGCCTCCGGAAGTGTTCCTTGTCAGAGCGCTTGATGAAGCCATTCGCAATTGCTTGTTCCCGGGGGTCGTGTAGATCAAGCTTCAGGGATTCCGCGAGAGTCTGTTGCCCCGTAGGCTTCCTGCTCTTGGAATTAGCCTTCCTCTCAGCAGTTCCTTTGGTCCTGCCAGGCGGAGCGCGAATCCCGTGGTCATTGAACAGATGATTGTACGCGTTGTGAATGCCATCAGCTTCGAAATGACGTGGGTGTAGGGCATTCTTGCGAATGCACGCTTGGCAAACCCATCTGCGGTCGCCTTCCTTTTGGATATCATAACCAAATTGCCAGGCCCAACACCGCGTTTCTCTAGCTCGCTCAGAGAATGCCCAGCCCGGGAAATGCCTCCAGAGCGTACGTTCGTAGTGGTCATCGCTTGCGGAATGGGTCGAGGATGTCGAGAAAGGGGTCGAAGTTGAACGTGGAGGATAGGGCGTCGAACAGGGCGTTGATTCGGGGGCCGACCCGAAACCGCTGTCGGAAACATCGACGTAAGAATCAGGCGAGGTCATGGTAAAAAGATGTCTTGATCATGTCGATATCGCAATGGATGGTAGCAGTCAAAGGTCAGTAGGTTGTCTACGGAGCGCGAAAAACGCGTCCAACGCGGCGAGGTGGCACATTAACGTCCGCATCTTGCAGATGTTTCGGGTACTTCCTGCTCAGGCTAAATTGTGTGGGGAAGCAAGTCGTGAGGGGCTGAATTCGTTAAGTCCCTAATAGCCTCCAAGTACGAACTGACGCGGTAAGTGAAACTAGTAATTGTTCGCGCAGTATTGAAATAATGAAGACTCTGGACGCGTTTTTCGAATCACCTTGCAGAAGTCTATTGAATAGTATAAATTCCGTACCATGAGTCCAAAACGTGGATAGTCGAGGTACTCGAAATACGGTTGTGCAACTAGACCATGTACGAATGATTAACTGCCGTCATGACGATGTGGGATTCCATGAGGAAATCTTAAGCGCACAAGTCGAGATCTATATCATTCGAATGAGAAAACCCAGAATATTCGAATAGTACCTCATTTAAATTGCGTATTGTAAAATCGCACTCTCTGGAAGCTTGATGATGTTTTCGATATAGGGTAGAAGGATTACTGCGACGGTGGGGTGATCAGGCCCTGTTAGGGTCTCTCTGCCAAATTATATGGGCGCTCCTAACTGCCCCACTTCTGATCCACCCAATCCACCCACTCCACTCCACGAGATCGTCTGGTGGATTCGGTGGATTAGCCAATCCACTAGAATTTTGCCAGTGGAGTGGACGGTGGAATCCACGAGTGGATCCACTGCGTGGATTGAGTGGAGTGGCTTTCAACCCTGGATCCTCCCAAGCCCTGAACTGAGTTTAGACAATCTATTCAAGGTCTTCTAGCTTAGTAAACACCCTCCTACCAGTCAGGATCTAAAACCGTTCTTACGCATTCGAAAGGACAAAGTTCTGACGGCGTTGCCAGGCTTTCTATCCATACTCGTATGGAATAAGTGATGGAGTATGGAATGTTCCATACTCCATACTCCATATTCCATACGGGCCGTCCGTATTCCATACGTATGGAATAATGGATTATTCCGGAAAATATTATCCCCGCTATTGCATTCTGTTTCAGAGTGATCCCAGACCCGTCGTTTATGCTGGTTCATACTTCAATCTCAGCTCTGTCTGCAGTCGACAGCGGGCAAATCACTGTACAATTACTGAATTGCAGAGCTCCCAAACCTGATTCTTTACGATAGTGGCAGTGTGAGAGATGACGTCATTTTTTGTATTCCATATGTATGGAATAAGCTTCTGTTAGATACGCAATTTGCTGTATGCAATAGCAGAGATGATTGATCAAATGATGTAAATTGATGTGATTTCTCTCCATTGACTGAGGGTCATAGGGGCCCTCTTTTATACTCAAAGGGATCTAGATCAGGGTGTCAAAGGGATACGGATCCGGCGTTGTTATGATGCCGGATCCGGCTTATTACCTGATCCGGCGTTCCGCATCCGGCGTTCCGGATCAGGCAGTCCGGATCAGGCATGTTATGCCGCCACACGAGGTCTCAATCTAACAGCTTCCATACGAGGTGCATTCCATATTCCATATTCCATACGGGCCTGTATGGAGTATGGAATATGGATAGAAAGCCTGGGCGTTGCATTATCTTGTCCAGCACAACCATCTTTATCACGATATCACAATCAACCATACGATGACAGACGCC
Organism: Ilyonectria destructans; assembly: GCA_020740775.1. Classification (NCBI taxonomy): domain Eukaryota; kingdom Fungi; phylum Ascomycota; class Sordariomycetes; order Hypocreales; family Nectriaceae; genus Ilyonectria; species Ilyonectria destructans. The sequence continues at coordinate 149,681 of JAHEWK010000038.1, forward strand.
TGGCCTTCCGACTTTATCCCGCCAGAAATCGCTGATAGCATCATTCATCTTAAGGATCCGGATCATCACGAACGCGAAGGATATACTGTTAGCCTTCAAACTGGGAACTATGAAAATGACTTCCAGGCGGCTCAAGATGAGGCATTTCTTCCCAATGACAATGATCCGTTCGTGACCGGCTCAGTCTACACGGATGTCAATGGAGAACGGACGGATTCTAACCTTCGGTTGATTGATGCCTTGTTAGGAGTGGTAACAGGCAACACGCGTTGGGTGGATGAAACATATCAAGCTGCAGATAGTTCGGATGAGCCCGAGCACGAGCATAGACAAAGAGATTTGCCAACAATCTCTTATGCTATTCACAGCCAGGCTACCCTGATGAGTAGCTGGGAAGATCTCCAGCGCATGGCACGTACCGAGTCTCAGGTGAAGACCGTGTCCTTGAACGGCCAATTCTCTCAGTACCAGATCCAGGAGGAAGGTGTTCGTGGAGGTCATCCAAACACAACTGCTATCAAGAATGACCTCGCCGAAGTGCAATTGGGGTTTTTCCTACCATGGGACCAACTGCCGGCCCTATTTCAACAACACGCTTCTGAGTATGACACAAAACGGGATGCCTGTTCGAGAGTATGGGACATTGTTGAACCCACGCTTTCGCCTCATAATCGCAACTTCGCTAGGAACATGGAGCTCCTTCGGAAATCCAGAGAGGATGCAATGGTTGACGCCGCTCTCCGTAACGCAACGGCGATATCTCAGGACGACCTCGACCATAACATTGACGATATGGAAATTGCTAATTCCGACTTGGATGCCGAAGAATCTCAGGATTCTCCACAACAGGAATTCACCAATGAGGCTCTGATATCGGCCTACCATTCCATCGCTACATCTTGGCGCAAAGAACTTCATGCCGCCAGCCAGCGTATTCCATTCTTATCTTCCAAAGCGCACCTTGTTCAATGCCTGCAATCACGAAGTCTTGTGCCTCTTGATATTTTTCGACTTCCCACGTTTACTACCTCTGGCATTAGATTCTTCCCCAACCCTACACTAGAAAGCTGGAAGCTACAAATCAAAGGCCTTGCTACACGCGATGAGCTTGATAACATCGAACCAGAAGAGCGTATTGCACTCGAGGGCGACAATTTCGGTCCTGATCTTGGCGATGGCACTTTCCACCCTACTCTGAGTTCACTCCAAGCCATACCAAACTTAATAAACCTTCGCTCTCAAGTCGGCGATAGCCCTTCTGGTACAACTCTTACCACACTAGTCTGCAAAGTTCTCCCTCTCAACACAAAGCAGAGACTTGTTATAGAAAGAGTTCTTTCTGCCGCGATAGCTTGGAGAGATAATCCATATGATGCATCCAGGCGGGATCAGATGCTCCTCTACGTTGGAGGAGAAGGCGGAACTGGCAAGAGTCGAGTCATCAAAGCCATTGTTGCCGGCATGGACCTTATGATGCGAAAGCATGAGGTCATCCTGATGGCGCCTACAGGAGCTGCTGCTGACAATATCAGTGGAAATACCTACCATATCTCTTTGGGTATTTCAATTTCCAAGACCCAAAAGCCTACAGTAAGCGCTCGCGTCAAAGAGTTGTGGTCCAGGAAGACGATTATACTCATGGACGAAGTTAGTATGTTGGATTTAACTTCGTTAAGCATGATCAACAATCAGTGCAAGATTGCAAAATCCCTGGATCGCAGCTCGCCTGACCTCTTTGGTGGACTGCCAGTTATCATTTTCTTTGGGGACTTCTTCCAATTCCCGCCTGTAAAAGGGCCAGCACTGTGGAGAGAACCGAGACATGGGAATAGTGAGGATGCCAATGGCCAGATGGTCTGGCATCTGTTCAAAGAAGTAATTATCCTCAACGAGCAGATAAGACAAGCACAGGACCCCATATTCCGAGATTTGGTCCGCCGAGTAAGGGCTTCTGCCTTGACTGAAGAAGATCTGGCTTTGCTGAACACCAGAGTGATAACTTCTCTTTTCATGCCGGAACTGGAAGGTGCAACTTTCGTTGCGAAATTGAACGCACTTCGACATCATCTCAATCTCGTCAGAACGGAACACTTTGCTCGATGTCGATCACAACGAATTTACATCTTCCCAGCCCAGCACAGCAGAACCACTTCTACATCCTCTTTCCCTCTTTATCTCGAAGACTTGCTTCAACAAAGGGATCAAGGTACTAAGATCCCTTTTCAAGGCCTTTTCCTCTACACATCGGGGATGCCTGGGGTAATTCTTGCTAACATCTGCACCCTTCTTGGACATGTCAATGGCACACGTGGTATTCCTTCAGGTATCGTTATTGACCCATCAGGTGTGCCTTCCCACGACCGATTACACGACGTGCAGTTACACTAACAATGGACAGCGGACTTTTTCGAGATTGATGACCTGTTTATCTTATGTACTAAACCGCCAGCCTGTGTTCTATTCTGCTAAGAGAATCCGAAGCACCTTGGCTTTGAATATCTCCAGGCTAACGACTTCCCTGTTTTCCCTATAGAGAGATCAATCACCATCAAGACATATTCCGTACGGAGAAAACAAGTTCCAATATGTGCAGTATTTAGCCTGACGGACTATAAAGTATAAGGAGCGACTCTTAAGACAGCAGTCCTTGACCTAAAAGATAATCCATCTACTAAGGGTCAAGACATGCATAAGAAGTTCTGTTCTATGCTGGTCCAACTTTCGCGTCCTTAATCTTTAGATGGTCTGTATCTCTTATAGAAACTTAAGATAAAGGACCTCTGATTTCGTCTATATGATGCGCTACTCATTAAGATAGAAAGGCTTTATAAACTCGAGGAGGAAACTATACGCATATGGATACGACAGTAAATTTTGGCTTTCTTAATCTACATTGTAGTTATATAATACCCGTACATTAGAAGCCTATAGATAGATTATAGATACACTACCTGTCAGGCACGGGCAAGGGAGAAGAAACCAGGCGGGGAAGAAAAAGTGATGTAAGACGACGGAGTGGTAGCTTTCACTACTAAATCAGGGACTCTTCTGGGCAAGGTAATACGGTAGGTCGGTTAACCAAAGGAGCCATAATGACAGCTCAGGAACTGACATGCTACCTACTACACATAGGCCAATGCCGTACCCTCACAGGTGTTGACGCGCGAGGTGCTAGAGAAAGGCACCTGGCGGAGCTATGAAGCTAACTGTGACAGTCCAGGGTGACCCTCGCGCCTGACGCCCAAGGCCATATCCTTGACACTATATACCTGAAAGTGGCCTCTGATTTTAGCGTCCCACACCAGTCAGAGCCCGCTATTCCCGCCTTCCACTTTGTTCCCAGCCTCGTTCATCGTTCAATCATTCCAGAGTTCCGGGGCATCTGCCTGCTTCAGCGGGCGTTACCAGTCACTGTTGCAAAACCCCCAAAATCACGATGATGGTGCCAAATTGGGTTAGCGGTGTAGTTACGTGGCCCCGCAGTACATTGCTCTATGTACCTCAGCTGAGGTTTCTTCGTTTTGGGGGCGTTACGGAAGATACAGTCACAGGACCGAGTCCGCACCGGACCAGCATAGTGAGTTTCTATTCCATTTAAAGCGACATCAGGCGTCACCGTGGTGGTCGTATTTGACATCAATACTACTCAATTATCCTCATTCTCCTCTTCCTCTTCCTCGTCCTCGTCCTCGTCCGGCTGACTGAGTTGCTAAGCGTTGAGTTAGTAGTTGAATTTGCATCTGATGACTTGATCATGCTTACAATCTAGAGCCGAGCAGCTCCTGCGATGGTCTCCAGCGCTATAACCTTTCTCTCCTCGAGGCTTCTCTTAGCTACCTCGCTAAATGAAGCCAAAGCAGGAGCAGGTCCTAGAGTGGCAGGAGGGACCGCACCACTGCCGCAAGCTTGTAACTGCTATGCTGCCCGCTATGCAGCAGCACGCCAGGCATCATCCGGATCGTCATTTGCGCCGCTCAGTTGCCGGTTTAAGTCCCAAAAGGCACGCATAGCAGCATGAGCTCCAACGGGGACCTAGAGATGCAGCTTGGTCAGTGGCTCGTTACCTAATAGAGAGCAGAGGTGCCTTACCGGCCTATATATATGGCCGTTCTTTACGCAGTCCCAGCACGCAGCACCAGTATCTATTCCGTATATATCAGCATAGCAGGTATATAACCTAAGATAACCAAACATACTATCTTAAGAGGCACATTCATAGCCGGGGGCCCTGGTGGCGCAAGTGACGCAGGGGCGGCATAGGAAGTCACGCACTGAGCCGCGGGGAGGGACTTTCTTCATCTGCTTCTTCTTCTGCTCGGACAGGCAAGTTAGCAGTCGTCGCTTCATATAGAGACTTACTGGATCGTATGGTAATCTTGGCTGTGGATTTGCGGATGTTGGGTTGGATCAATCCTCTGCTCCTCTCGACTGCGGTGTTCCTACTGCGAGAGTCCCGATCTGTCATGCCAGCGGTTATAGCTCCAGTCACGACGACGGAATTTTCCTTAGCCATGATGATACAAAAGGGAAGGTGGGAACTGGGGTTGGAAGGGATCTAGGTTCTTGTAAATATTTGGGGGATGAGCAGCGTCGATCCTATTCCTGGTTCTACCAATGTCCCCCTGAAACTAAGCCGCAGCGGGTCAGTTGCATCCCCGCTGCGGGGTAGTGCGGTGAGTAATTTATAGTGAGGCCAGGCCATCATCGTCTCCCTTTTCCCTACCGGCATCAAGAAGATCGCCCCGGCGAGCGAACTAATTGCCCATAATGGCACGTCCACCCAATGCAATCGATCAATACCGTGACTACGTCACCCACCTCTACCTGAACGGTGTCTCGCGAAGCAGGATTAAGTATAAGCTTCGAAAGCATTATCATATCGCCGTCAATCTCAATACAATCTCTCGCCGAATCGCAAGCTGGGATCTCCCGCGTCAGCAAGCCCGTACTAAAGAAAGCCCAGAGCTGATAGAAGCCATCCGCGACCTGATATTTCGCATTGGGCTTACCGAGAAGCAGACACTGAGCATTCTACAGAGACAGGGCTAGCCGATCACGAAACGAGGTCTGAAGCGCATCAGGCTACACTCAGACCGCCGCTAGGTACGCAGGCTTAACAGCGATAAGGAGCGCCTTACTTTACTGAAGAAGACAGAGCAGGTCATCATCGAAATGACATGACATTCTAATGCCATTTCCGGATATAGTAAAAGCCTCCTTCAGCCTTATCTTCATCAGTAAAAGCAGCTCTAGGTACTAAGAGACCCTCTCTTTGCGATATATAAAATCATATTTCCAAATGAGGTCGAGATCCGGAAAAAGATGTTCCGGAGGAAGAAGGGGCAGTTCCTTATGCCGGGACCAAACTATCAGTGGTATATTGACAGTCATAATAAGCTCAAAGCATATAGATTCGAGATCTATGCCGCAATCGACGCCTACTCACGTAACATTATCTGGTTTTACGTTGGCCACTCCGCCACAACCGCTTTAAGCGTTTTGAAGCAGTACTTAACAGCATGCGACGCCTACAGCTTTCAGCCATGGTATCTGCAGGCAGACAGAGGCAGCGAAACGCCACTAATCGCAGCAGCCCATTGGAACTTTGCCCTCGCCGCAGATGGACGGGTGGAGTGGAATGGACAGGTCTTCTAGCAAGGGAAGCGCCTCAAGGATTCCTACAAGGCCACACCGAGCACAAAGAACGTCAAGATTGAGAAATAGTGGGAGAGCATGCTGCACATCTCCTCCCGGCAGTAGGTAGACTACTTTGGGGAGCTCGCCAGGGACGGGGACTTCGACGGCGATATATTGGAGGATCAGATTGCCATCTACGCAGTCTTCGAAGATGTATTACGCCAAGAAATCTTCAACTTCGTAGAGGCGTGGAATCTTCATCGAATTCGCCTTCAGAAGAACCATCCCCACGTAGTCCACGGCCAGCCCTGGATGAACTACCATTACCCGGATCCCGACAAGGCGTGCAACTGGGGTATCCCCATTGACCGCTCAGTTCTAGCTGGAATGGAGCGACCGTTAGCTAATATCGACATTAGCACATACTTAAAGCCAGAGACAAAAGATTGATGTCGCCAAGTTCTCATCGAAATGGGCTACGACGACATAGTCCTTAGAACTCACCAGGAGCCAGATAAGTTACAGCCTTTTAAGCGTTTCTACCTTAGCCTTCGAGATAGAATCATTTAACATATCGAAAGTAGCAGGGAGCCTATGCTAATATATCGCAAAGCGCTAACTGGAGGCGTCGCAGAATATGTAAGTCTCACCTTTTCGTTCTGAGTTGAATAATCTAAATGCATATAGCAAGCATTATATAAGCGAGTAAATCAAGCCTGCTAAGATGAACTTAAAGATGGGGAGCCAGCGGAGTAACCACTTATTAAACTAGGATATCAGGATGAAGAAGGAAATGATATGGAGGGAATAAGTGATGATAGGGAGGATAGCGACAGTTCAAATAGGGAGCCTAAGTAGTCAATCCTTCCTTTTCTTATGTCAAATAGCAAATGTTATAGGGATCTTTACCCCTTTAAAGCGCATAGAGTATGTAGGTGGGAGTACCTTAGCGGCATTAACGTCGGATAGCTGAGCTTAATCACTCCTAAAGCTTTAAGGAATCGACTCCAGGGTTACCTATTTGTATCAGCGCTCAACTCAGTGATGAGGTGGTTTAGTCTCTTACTAACTCCGGGACTAAAACTTCCTCGCCGTCCACTTCGTCTCCTTCGTCCGCCATACCTTCATATCCCTCACCACTAGGGATGGTGCTGAATACTAGATTATGAAGTGGATCCTCTACTTTATAAAGGTCTATCACATCTTCGTATCTAACGGTCTCTTCAATAGCTTCTTTAAGCTCGTCGCCTGTAGGGCTCTGGGATTGGGAACTTGGAATAGGCTCTTCCTGCTTCATCTTGACGTGTATCTCCTGCTTGACCTGATCTGTCTCCACGTTGCACCTCTCTCCCTTGATTTGTCTTTCCTTCTTGATGCGCTTCTTGCGCCCGGAGGCAGGGCTCGTGTCCTCTTGCTTAACCTTTCGTTTCCTTTCTTCTTTAACCGGCGTTAAGTATTCATCTGGTCTCAGCGGTGTGACTGGCTCTTGCTTATCGATAACATCTGTAGATATCAGGACGACTAGCACCTTCAGCTGCCCTGCCTAGTTGTTTCCAAAGTGCCCCAATGCAAGTATACTTAATAATATCGCATATTTATCGGTATTGGGAACGGTGACGATTTTCTTACTAAAGAAACTCGAAGCGTATAAAAGGCTCCAGGGATCTCTATTCGTAAGATCGATCGCGGGCGGAAGCGGTCGGAGATAGTCGAATAAAATCGCGGCGAACGAGGGCCAAGTCAGTAGATCTCCCGAGGAAAATTTGATCACCATATCCTTCAGAGGTAGCACCGTCTCTAGAACCTCAACTGCAAGCCCATTAAAGTACCTGGTCTCCAAGCTCACAAGTAAGAGGCTTATATAGACCCATTGATACCCAGTTCGCTGCCTCATAGGCTTCCTAGTGCTGCTTTTGGAATTCTGAATGGCTCGGCTGGCCGCGGATGCGACGGTCATGAACTGGGGGTTGCTTAACGGCTCGGATGGAGGTATACATACCCATGTATTCACGGCGTCAGCTATCGAAAATCCATTGGGAAGTAGTTAAGCGGCGCATCCAATGCCCATAGATAACACAGATTTCAGTTTATCACATAGCAGGTGGCTTACTAGACTGACTGGACGTAGCGGAGAGTCCTTAACCTCCACTACCTCATCGTAAGAGCCCGGAAGTGCCGGAGTTTTAGACCTGGCTCGATGCTAGGGCCGAAAGGGGTTGGCTAAGCCGCAGCGGCCGCAATAGTTCGCGCCAACGTACATGGTGGTGAAGAGTTCATGGTGCTTCTTTCCGGCTTAGACGCAATAGACATGCTCCGGGGGGATCTTTAGAGAGCCCATTTCAGTTAGAGAGAGGAGGTGAAAGTGCAGAAAAGGGGAGAAGAGGGGGAATCCTATTTGAAAGTGAGGTTTTAATTTAAGAAGAACAAAACAACATCGCCCTTCTATATGGTGGATGAAGTCGCTAAGCTCCATTAAGTAGGAGGTTACTGCACTAGTCCGCTGCTGATTAGGAGCGGGATCACTGCGGTGATCCTCCGTCGGCTCATCATGCTACTCCTCATCGTAAGTTAAAGATCGTTAGGCAGCTCGGCTTTCACTATTTCTAGCATAGGTGCGTTTTGATCGCGATATACTAAACGAGAGTTATGCAGTGAGTGTATTTAGAAAATATCAACCCAGAATGCCAGGACCGAAGTCCGGACATAGTGTTATGTGCATCTGTATAGTAGCAAACGGCTTACCATCTTACACCGGATGCTCTAAGCAGGAAATTGGACTCGCAGAAGGCCACCGCGCGAGTCCGCTGCGAGTCCGCGGTACATATTCCATGGCGACCTAAAGTACCCGGATAACTAAGGAGAAGAGAACCTAAACCCAAAAGGAAACGACCGGGGGTTTTGCAACAGTGCCCCCTATCGCCCACCGTAGTTGGGGCAGCACGCGCCCCCCTGCCAACACAGTGCCCACATCGTACTGCAGGGGCCCCAACGATCGACCAGCTCCTGGGAAGATGTAACTACGGTTGACTGTAATGCAAAGTGTCCCATTGATACGTGAAATCACGTGAGGAGCAGTAGTCACGTGAGCAGGCGTTAGCTGGCCTCAAAAGGGCCTGCAGGGCCCTTCTGGCTTTGCTTCATCATCATTCTTCTTCATACAACAATACAATCCATCACCTGCTATTGCAGCTTTCTGGCCCTTCGTGCCCCCCTAGGGCCTCTGGCCCCTGGCCATCGCCTTTTTCCGTATCAGGTATCAATCGAGTCCACGGGGTCTCATCTTACGATGCGTCTAATGCCTCGTTCTGCTTGTCGTCATTCGGCATCCTTCTCGAATCAATTAGCTAACGGCCATGTGAAAGGTCTGCGCTAGACTGACAAATACCCATCGCCGATTTTGACGTCAGCATGATAGGATCTTCCATTTTCTTGTATATAGTCCCAATGTTCGGAACCGATAGTTACCGTGGAGCAGGCATCCCCATTAGCATAATCTGCGCCTTCATCTATGGTAGGGCTCATAGGTTCACTGTCTGGCTCATCAGCGACAACCGTCGCAGCAGACGACACGGAGCTGCTGTGTTCTTCGTGGCCATCTGAGTAGTCGGGCGGCGTGGATGGGGCGTCGGAGTTATCAGGCTTCGATGCAAAATGCACGAGGTTCCTGCCAACTTCGGCGCTAGATTCGCCACGTTTGCGTTTTTTTTATATTTGGAATTGGCCGGTGAATTCGGAGAGTCGCTGGCCTCTGGTTCGCTCGCACCGTCTGCTGCACGCTCGGGATCGGAGGAGGGATCGGCGTGGTCAGTCGCGTCGGGCAGTAAAGTCCTCCATGGTGAAGAGCCTTCATTTAGCCGTAGAGCCAGATCTCTGTCCGCAAGGCGTTGTTGCGTCGGGGAGCAAACAGACATGTTGATCTCGGCGGGGGTGGGGGGGGGGGGGGGGAGTTAGGCGACGTTCGTAGAGCATTCCTTGGTTCAAACTCAGGAGTGCGCCAGTCAGTACACAATGAATAAAGAAGAAAGCGAGGAGAGGACGAAGTAAGACTGATATACTACGCGTTGATCTCTTCCCAAGATGAAAGAAATACGCGATAAAGGTGGAACTAACCAGCACATGACCTCAGGGCGCCGCGGCCAGAGCTGAGATGATGAGCTAGCGCCACACGGGACTAGACGAGATGATGAGTCTCGATTCAATACTCCGTAGTACCGAACGCTCAAGCCATGCATTCCGGTGCAATACACACGTAAACCCGAGGCTGGGACTCCTGTCGGCTGCCGTCTGCGCGGTTATTATGCGTTTAGAGAAGGGCATCGAGGAGTGCTCAATGGTGAGCATATCTCGCTCGGGTCCCATCGGCACGCGTCTAACAACCCTGCGCAAGTGGCATCGCAGAGACTGTGGACTGCTACTATATTGTGGATTGCGGAGGTGGGCAAATGCGGAGCGGGATTAGACGCTCGGGATGGCGAAATCTTCTCCTACTAAGTCTACTACTAATCCAGATTCCACACTTAGTGTAATACCAAGAGGTGTTTGAGGAAGAGCCGAACGATTAGTACCTATCAACGCCGAGCCGACGTCCTTCCAAATGTCAAGATCATATTGGGGACTCACGCGGCATTCTGTGTCCAAGTTATCAGGCCAAAGGGCATGTCCGTCTCTAGCAACACCTTGAGATGAAACTGGCTGAGATGTTAGCGAGCATTTTTGTCGATATTGCTTTAGGTAGAGGAACAAAGAGAATCGCAATCAAAGAAATTCACGTCGACATGATTATATTTATGAAGTCCCCAAGACCAGGCTGAGGACCATGACTGCATATGTAACATGGGGGTTGAGTTACACCGACTCCTGGGCATCCCAGTTTTGAGGCCCGCCAGCTAATGCTTCCTCCAGTAGTGCCACCTCCAGTAGTGGCACTTTCTCGTCATAGCGGACCGTATCAGCACGCTGAGTTGTGTAGAGGAATCCCACCAATATCCTCAGATGCAAGCAGAGGCAGTTTCTCGCCAGGATCTACATCAGTTATAACAAAATAGCTCATGGCCCGAAAGACAGCATATAGTTCCGATAAGACTCTCCAGGCCTTGAAGACGATTGATTCTGGAGGAGCGAGCAGGGGAAGTTGGACGCTTGTCTTGGAATGAACGAGCGTAGTGGCCTCGATCCCCCAGCTGATCTGGATGGCTCTAAGATGATGCAGCCCAATGAGACTCGTGGGTTTAACGTACCTCGACCAATCTCTCAATCTGAATGGATTTTTTCCGTGCTGGGGTAGTTTGGGTCCACATGGTTCGTAATGGAATGCAAACCAGGCTGTCAAGGTAGGCAAGGCGGCAACAGCTGGCTTTTGCATGAAAAGTTGCCTTGCCGATAATTTGGGCCGTTCTATGTATATACCGACTTGCGAGGATTCTCAAGTCTCCGCCAATGGGAGGGAGTGGGGCGACTTATTCCGAACCCCCTGGCCCCCAAAGAAAATTGATTTGTCAGACGTGTAGGGCAATTTCAAGTTATCAACCAAGTCTATCTTGTCGGACATCGCGAGTGTGGATTTGTCACGCACAACGCGCAAGTGTTCTCGGGTACCACAACCTCCAGGATAGGGTTAGTTTGTGAGTGATTACCGGTATTGGCACTAGTGACATTGAGCGCAACAGCCTGCCTCTTGTATTACTCCGCTTTCATCAACACTTAAAAGGACTCTCATTAATGTGAATGAATATTGTCTTTCTGCCTCTCCCTGAAAACTGCAGTTAGGTGACCTTTTCATGCTATACAGGTTGAGACAAGTATTCCTGAAGACCATCATCAGAATCCAGTACCCAGAGTCCATCCATTTCAGCCTCACTGGGTTTAATTAAATGTTGGATTGAGACCTCGTGTGTCGGCATCATAGGCGGCATCTGCATAATCCTCCGATATCTCATTATCCGCGTGACTCAAAACCCCTCACAAGAACAGAGGGGGCCAGATGCATCCAAGACCAATACCACCATCATTTGTAGGCTCCACATCATATTGAATGCTAGCACCATAATCGAATGGGCCGTATCGATTCCAACATTACGGAGTACACGAAGGTCATATCGTCTACCCCGCGTTTCGGCTCACGGCTTACGGATCGGCCCCACCGACCCCGCCCTGATGTGTATCCGGTGGGGTCGAAAGTACTGCGCAAAAAAAAGCTTAACCAAGTTAGGATAAGGGAATCTCGCCGCTTTAATAACCCTAACCCTAAGCTAAGGTTTGCCGCTAGTCCCTTCTGCTTGCTTAGTTCTTCTTAGAGCGGCGTAGTAAAATGCAGCCTAATAAAGCTAGCTCATTCCTAGCGGTACTTAGATTTGGATTCAAACTTATTGCACCCCGCTGTACGTGGGGAGCCGGTTGGCGCAATTCCTAGTCAAAGCCGTTCACGCCGCAGTCAGCTGAGAAACAGCGCGAATATACTACCGAGTTGTCGAACGGAACGCGCCCCGTTCCTGTATGCACGCCAATCACAGGACCCCATTCCGTCCTTGGAACCTAGTTGGAGAACGCGCCCCGTTATGCGTTCCAAACGCCCCGAACAAGGTTATCGCTAGGAACGCGCCCCGTTCCCTTTACTTGCTACCGGGAATTGACACCCCACTGTAGCTTATATCCATCCAAACAGCAGAGCTTAAATGAACCCCTAGTTCTAAAATGGAATAGAGATGTAGAGATGTAGAATATCATTCCCTTTCTGCCTTTATAGTTTCAGGTGCACTATCCCTTCAATTGTGCGAAGCCTCCCGCCAGGTCACGACAGGGGTGTCTGCCCAATTAAAATGTAAGAATGAAAGGTACATCATTTCTCTCCTAAGGGCCTGATCTTCTCGACGGGATTATCATAATTCGTAATTGAAAAGATACATCAGCTGTGCATAATTTCCCGCTTGTACCCTAAGTCACTCCGTCAGCAAGTTATTCATGTGAGTGGGCTCAGCCGATCTCACCGCCTTCCCTTCGTAGCCGGCCCACAAGGCTAGGGGACCCCATCCCTGATTCCGTCGACATCCCTGATGTAAGGAACGACATTTGCATCGAGTGTGACCCCCCCCCCCCAGTCCAACGCCATGACTTCCCAAGACGCAGTCACAGCTATTGCTGCAGCGGCTTTGTCCCAAGCCGTCCCCTCGCCGGACCCTGTTGTAGAAGCCACGGCGTCGCCGCCGCCGACAGCGTCGGGGTCGACATCGCGGGAGTCCACACCCCAGCCCTCGCCGTCGCTGTCACTTCCGGCGACGCAGTCACTTCCGCAGTCCCTTTTGGACTCAGGGTCGTCTGTGCCGCTGTTGCCGCCGTCAACACCAGTGCCGTCACGGCCGTTACGGCCGTCACGGCAGCCACAGGCATCACAGCTTCTATCAATATCGTCAGCTTCAATAGGAACTGCAGAGAAGAGAAAGGCGACTCGCTTTGTGTGGCAGACTGATATGACGATACACTTCCTCGAGTTGCTTCGAGTTGCCCAGAATGACGAGAAGCTGAACTCCGCCAAGACTGCTGAGCTGAAGCTGGTGATGACACCGATGTTATCAGATCTCAGAGCCAGTTTTCCGCATGCCGCTTGGGATGTGAATAAGCTCCTAAATGCCTATCGAAATCTTCAGGCCCGTCACAGGATGTTCCTGTGGATGACGCAGAAGTCGGGCGTGACGTACGATCCTGCGTCTGGCATAGTAAATGCTAGCGACGAGCAGTGGGAGGCGTACAGCCTGCAATTCGGGAAGAAAGGAACGTGGTTGAAGAACCTTGGATTGCCGCGGCCGGACCTGTATGACGAGGTATACAGAAGCAATAGGCCTGTTGGGCTGTTGGTCAGCGAAGTGCTTGACGACCAGGGGAGTCACGTCGACTTAACTCAGGGTTGGAAATCGATCGACCAATCGATTTGATCGATTCGATTAATCGATTCGATTTCGATTTCGATCGATCGATCCAACCTGTCAATCGATATCATATCGATCGAGTAGGATCTCCAATCGATCGATATCGTATCGATCAAGCCCCCAATCGATCGATTAGAAATCCTACTCGATCGATATCGTATCGACCAACCCTCCAATCGATCGATTTGATCGTCGATCGTGAGGGTCCCGGGTAGGCTGTCCAGGGTACAGTTGGGTGCCAAAATATTCGTCATGCTAAAGTACCTTCCCTGCTAAAATATTAGCAGTGGTACATGGTGCAGCACAGGTTTATTTTGCCCCGCACTGTAACTACTATATCTTAACTGACTCAAACTAGCAGCTGAATGGATAGTAAAATTACTCGGCATAGACTCTAAGAATATAATAGAGTCTTTTGATGCATTCTACTAATAGATCTACTAATAGATCTAGCCGTGATGACGGCGGGCTCCTTGGATCAAGGAGGGCACCCCTGAAGGTACCGCGGCGGTGGTCATCGGGGCGGGAAATGACCTGACCGGGGTGGTTGGAAATTGGTATGGGTGGGATGAAAGAGGAGACGGATGAAAGAGTCGATGATGATTGGATAGCGAAGGGGCCCCGTAACCCTGAGCTATACTCAATTAGGCAATTATACGGTGGTTCATTATTCGAGAGAGTCAAGTATATCAGTGTTGTAAGTGCGGCGTGGGTTGGTGTGTGTCGTGAGAAACTTAGCGAAATTTCGAGAGCGATGGAAATCATATACTTAAATGCGCGTAAAATGCACCACAACTCTTTTCCAAGTAAAAGCTATATCAATCAATAGAGAAAGTCGCAAAGTACTTTAAACATGATGAAACATCTTTTTGCAATTATATTTCAACATTTTATGCCCCATCAAAGACGCAAAATCAGGTGCAATTCTCAAATGGTGCTCCAAAAACATCGGCAATCCCTGGTCAGTGGCGTCAGACCCCTGGTTGCAGTTGGCCAATACGAGCCAGGCATGGCGTCTACAGTATCCTTGTCATTTTTCAAAGCCAATAAAAACAGGAGAGGCAAGCCGGTCGCGGCTTGCGCATAGAGCCTTGAGGAACGAAGATGGAGAGGGTGGTTTTCATGCTTTTACAGCATTGATGGCCGAGGTTGCTAAGGAGATTTTCACTAGTGTTATTCACAAGGTTGTGTGGGGCCGTCTTTGGTGGCTTACACGTTGGTGAAGTCCAGGGTATCCTGGTGGCGCAATTTGAAACGCTATGCCCTGCAACGTCATAATACTATAAAAAGCAAGGAGAAAATGAGGGGACGGTGAGACAATCATGATGAAATATTCCAAAAAATTTATCATAAAACAACCAGGAATATTCCTTCAAAAGAAGATACATTGCGTTCTCAGAATCCTTATTGAACTATGGCCAGCTGCTCGGTTCGCTTTGAGTTCTACTGTGGCGAGGCTCAAGAGCTCAAGTACACCCACGACCTTCCCCGCAGTCTTGTCAGTGAGGCTCAGGACGCAGGGCAAACTGCCGGGTATAACGATCTGTTTGTGGCTGCAGTACTGCCTTTCATGAAGGAGCATGAGGCGGCGTGTCGTGCTGCTTCAAATCCATTTTGTGAAAACTGTGGGTTATTTGCCATGAACATCTTGCAAAGCCCTATGTCTTGGCTTCACAGGGCGGAGGATCCATTCGTTGGCATTTGGGTCAGTTCCGTGTGTGGGAAAGGGGAGTGTGAGACGCGGATACGGCAGGAAATCCAGGACACAATGTGTGCAATTGCTCAAGAGGATCCGCACCGAAGGCCGAGTACTTGTATGGAAATTTTGCCATGCAAAGTATGTGGGAAGACGGAAGGGATCAAGAGATGTGGCCGATGTAAAGTTGTGGGATACTGTGGGAAAGAGCACCAGAAGGCTGACTGGAAGGTTCACAAGAAGATTTGTATTTACAAGGACGGGTAAAGTGGCTGAAAAGGTATGCGTGTCACCGTTTGGAGAGAGCGAGGGTCAGAGATGACTAGTGTGCGATAGATATTTTAGTGTGGATGGGTTAAGCGGCATTTTTTATCTTGCGGCTAGACAATAGGCTAATTCTGTCTTGGTTTATCTTCCTCATGAGAATATTACTGCAGACTTACCATTCATGTTGTTATTCCTTTTCCAGAATTTTTTTGGTGGGTTGACGGCTTCGATGTGGCCGGTTGGGCGAATCTGATGGTAAAGCGAGAATTGAATCATGGGCAGGCGTCGAAGGGTTGATCGAGGCAGGATTCTGCCTAGTAGTAGGGAAAGATTGAGTGACAGTGCTGCAACTGTCAGGCGAAGAGGAAGGTTTCGGGGCCAGCTGCAGCACACGCGGCCTCTTCGTCAGCGTCTGGGCAGGGTCAGGGTCAGGGTAGTGTCGCTTTAGTGGTGGTGTGACGGGCTCGGCTGAAGATGAAGTTGGAGGACTTGGTGGGAGAGTGCTAGGCGTAGCCACAGAATAACAGGTAGCCCGTATATCTTGGAAAGCAGAGGAAGCCGAGGAAGTTTGTCGTTTTGGTGGTGTAGAGAGAGGCCAGGCCGGCTGGGTTGCGGCGGTGGTGGTGGTCTTGTCGAGAAAAGTCCAAGAATCAGGAACGACGATGAAGACGTAGTCTCGTTCGAAGCCTGGCGGGTGGGCCATGACGCGATGATCAAGGAGGCCAGCGACTTTGCCTGTGCAGGTGAATTGGGCGTTAGCTTGGAACTGGGAATCTCGCCTCTCGGTCATCTTCTTGCACAGGATGGCCCAGGGATTCGCGTGAATGGGGAAGATGACGAAGACCTGGAAAGGGTGAAAGCCTCTGAAGGGAGTCTTGTCGGGGCTCCCTGGAGCAAGATAAGTGGAAAGCTGGACGAAGCCGCAGCACTTTAATTGGGTGGCGTCCAGACCGGGGAGAAGGTCCTGTCGCAGCAAGCAGTGACCGGGGCCGACGATAGGGCCGGTGAAGGAAACGACAGGAGGGACACAGGGGAAGCTGTCCATGGAGGCAAAGAGCCTGGGAAGAACGCTTTGGGCATATATGAGTCGAGTTTGTTCAGGAAGCGCGTGTTGGGCGGGGTGTGTTATGGCCTACGGCTGATAGCCTTCATCACGGACGATGAGGGCGGGCATGGTGTAGAGAAGGGTGCGGCCTATATCGGATTCCAGACCGTCTTGCTGCTCAACCTCCCACGCAAGTGCGTAGTGGTGGACGCGGCCATTCATGAAGAACTACTCTTCGATCCATTCCGAGGCCACAATAGGCTGATTGAAAATCGAGAGATTGAGACTGAAGAAGATGGATGTCGGCGAATCGTCAACATCCCACCGCAGGGGCGCATATTCCGCGGCCAGCAACCACGAGGGGGGAGGCAGGAAGATCCGGGCGAGCGTTTCGGCATTGAGGCCCTTGATGCGATGTTGATCCTGGTGAGCGAATCTGGATGGGCAGTCTGGTTGGGCGAAGAACATCATAGACATATCACCGCCAGCGCCCCTTTGGGTGTCGAGCGGCTTTCGAAGGTGTGGCGAAGCATGGGCGACGGGGGGAGAGGAAGACATGATACGTCCGTATAGATCAAAATGACTGATGTCGCGCGGCACGAATGCATGAGTAGCTGGCGATGGGGCAGAAGGTCCCTCACTGAACCGGGCATCGAACGACTCTTGTTTGCTACGAAAAATAGTGGTGAGCGAGGCTGTTCTATATATAGTCGACGATATCCGTTCGATACCGGAGTGTTCCGTGTTGAGATGGTGAGTGACGTAATTGCTCCCGAGTTACCTGATCTTGACGGCAGCTGTGTGTTGGGCGAAAAAGGGGTGATACTATGGTCCTCCTCAAAATCACGGCGGTGGTAATGGCTCTGTTGAAGGACGCGGAGGAGAGCGCAGCGTTGGAAGAGCCCGCTTTTGATAAAGTTGCGGTAACGAATTGTATGCAATGGACTGGTCGAGATTGTGACAATGGACGCGTATAGGCAGGGTTGTAGGTAGTTAAGGGGATTATTACCGGATGGCTTGGATGCTGCAGGAGCCAATGTCGTATTAAGGAGCGTCATCAATATCCAGAAGGGAAATCGTGCAACTAAAGAGAGTCCGACGCGGAAGTTTTGTGATCTACCGTCCGCCTGGAGTCATCGATGTCGAGAGAAGGCAGCAGCAGGATGGATAGTCCAGCGGCAAAGCCACATGAGGCGGTTGCTCACGTGGGAGCCTGCTCGTTGTCAGCTGGGGACGGACAAGAGGGTACTGATATAAGCGTGTGGGAGAGAGAGCAGGAAGATGGAACGATTGGGGCCGGCGTAGATGTGGTAGCAGCTGCCAGACCGGAACACGGTGCACGGGACAAGAGGTTGGGTGGTTCGTCAACATACGAGTCGAGGGCGAACGCAGCATCAATATTCCGGCCGATCCAGCCCAAGCAGTCTGCGGTTGGAGAGACCGCTTGGAGACAGCATGCGGAAGCAATTGCAAGGTCGTTGCCCAAGAGACCTTTGCGAGGTGGTCGGCGGCCAAACAGAGCACGGAAGTCTCATGATACGGCCAACAGTGGAGGTTCCGCGCAGCATCAACCACCGAGTCAGCATCAAAGGCCCTTGTTGCTTAGAGAACATGGTGCACCGGACGCCCTGGAATCTGATCCTCTCCTCTTTCATCGACACTTTTTGCCCAAGGAGAGGCGGGATGGAGATGATGAGCGGCGCGGCACGGCGGCGGTTGGCGATCGCCCGCTTTTCCGCCGGAATCAGGCACCAGAGGTTCGGATTATCCAGCCCAAGCAATCCGCATCTGAAGACATTAGACGAAGCGAACTAGCAGCAGCAATTGGACGGGGTTTGCCCAAGAGATGTCGGCGAGGGGGTCGGCCGCCGAAAGTAAGACCGGACACTAGCGGTGCCTCCAACACAGGAGGTTCGGCGCAGCATCCAATGCAGCCTCAGGTGCGAGATGGGGGCGTAGGGGTGGATGTGGACGATGCCACCGTAGAGCCGGCACATGCTGTGCTGGGCAGAAAGACTCTGTCGCCACGTGGTGGTGCACCAGGGGCGGCGGTTGCTGAGCCCGTGCTGTTTCATCGGCAACGTTTTCCCAAGGAGAGTCGGCGAGGAGATGAAGACGAGAGCGTGGTGGGGGAGGGCCGACCGGGAAGAGAGTCGACCACGCTAGGGCACCGGCATCAAGGCGTCGGTCAACACTTCATGCGGCCTATACAGCCGAAAGAGACGAAGAATGCAGCAGGAAGTGTGCCACTACGCCGGGCCGCCCCTGAAGAAGCAGACCAGTCACGGAGAGACAGGCCCACTGGTCTGACGCAGCCCTTGCGGCGGGGAAAGAGAAAACATCATTGTAGCCGAGACGGGCCTCCGAGGAAACAAATCCGAGCTGGAACCCGAAGGCAGAGAAGACGGGAGTTGCAGGCCGAAGACCTTGCGAGCGTGTTGCGCTTCTTGGAGGAGGAATTTGCCGTGAAGAAAAGTCTGTCCGACGAGCAGACGTGGTGTACGCCAATACCACGTGAGAGAAAGGTGTCGACCGTGCGAGCCTTCTACAAGGAGTTCCACGACGTGGACACCTTGCCAATACGGACTTGCATGCTGTGCTACCGTAAGCGCACGAAAATGGAGCTGAGAGTTGTGACATGGGACCAATGGATGTCGAGCTGCGTCGAAAAGGACAACCGTTCGCCATTTTCATGTCGGAGCTGCTTTCCCGTGGGCGAGACCTTCTCGGCATGTGCGGAGTGCGCTCGTTGCTTGAGGCGGGGCGTTCTGTCGCCTGCGGCCCAGCTTCACAGACGTATTGGGTGCGAGCATATGTTTCCCGAAGAGCTGAAGGGCCTCACGCCGGTTGAGGAGAAGCTTATCGCGCTGAACTCATGTTACGGGTTTGTCACCAGGTATAGCATTGCGAGCAGCCAGAAGCAAAGTGTCAGGTATCCGAAGCACATCAAGGGCCACATCACGGTGTTTCCGAACAACGTGCAGGAGCTGGCCACGAAAGTGCTCCCCCATCCGCTTTTGCAAGTCATGGACGAGATCCACGTCTCGTGGCAGGGCGCGGAGAAGCCGGGACCGAGCGATCTTTCAAGCCTCCTATCGGTGAGGCGGCGAGTCGTTGAGAGGGCCCTTGTCTGGTTGAAGAAGAACAATCCACACTATGCTGAGATCGAGATCGACGCGGCCGAGATGGAGAGTTGGGGAGCCCCGCCGCATGGGGTGCCGTCGATAGTGTACGATCGCATGGAGCGGAACGAGCCGTCGGCGTGGGAAAAGACACGAACGGCGCAAGTCGTGCCGCCCACGGAGCGCGCCATGGATGACGAGGATTCGGTGGAGATCGAGGAAATCCTCGATCTGCTCAATCAGGGAGAAGGCGCGCCAACGACGAACGAGGGAAACGAGTCTCGCTGTGAAGCTGGAGCGGAGGCAGACCAGGTCACGAAATCGATCAATGAGGTCACCTCTTCTGGAATGTTTCCGCTGGACGGGCCGCCAGAAGTAGCGGACGGCGAGAAATTGCGGTTTGCTTGCGACGCTGTTGGTAAAGGTATTGGGACCGCTGGGACCGGCCATATGGGCCCGAGAACATGGGTTGGATCCTCGGCTGAAAGGCGGCAGGGGACTGATGACGACTCTGAGCCGTATATTCATGTTTCTCGTGGGGACGAATTCGCCGACTCGTTTGATGCGTCGTTCTTCCCGAAGACCTTTCCCACGCTATTACCGTTTGGCATCGGGGGGCCACGGTTAGTCGAAGAAGCCGCCTCAGAGGCGGGAAGAGGTGCCAACATGAGCGGAGCAGATATGGCGGCGCGAGACCTCTTGTCGTCTCGGAACATGAGCCTTCGGACCTGGGCTGACATTGTGCTGCGGCGTCATGGCGGCCGATTTGCGACGCACCACATTTTCGCATTTCTCGTGTTCAACATGGGCGTGCGGTCGAGGAACCGGCGTGTCAGCATGCTGAGCGTGACGAGGAAGAATTTCCGCAAGGTGGAGCGCATCGTACGGTCGCTGACTGCAGACAGGTTAGCGGCAGCTAGGGCAGAGTTGGAGAGCTCAGGTAAGACTACCGATGATGGTGTGAAGGAGCTTCTCAGGAGCCTATCGCTGTATGGTTACCGCCAGCCTATGTCTAGAGAGTCCCGCCTCAGCATGCGGCACAAGATCCAGGCGCTCATCGTTCGCTATGGCGTGCCTGCCATTTGGTTCACCATCAACCCAAACGACATTACGAACCCGGTGAAGCTCCGACTGGCAGCGCATCGCTCACGCGATCCTGAGGCAGCCGAGGCGTTCCTGCGAAGCCTTGACATGTCGTTTAAACGTATGCGGCTGTCCATCTCAGACCCTATGAGCTCTGCTATATTCTTCCACCGGGAGATGACGTTGTTCTTCGAGCATTACGTGAAAGTGGGAGAAGAGTCAGTTTTCGGGCGTATCAGCCAGTACTATGGCGCTGTGGAAACCAACGAACGAGGGGCGCTTCACGTCCACGGGCTGCTCTGGTTGCATGGAAACGCGCACTTGAGTTCTATGCTTGCCGACATCCACGAGGAGGATCAGGCGGTGTATCGTGAGCGCATCGTCCAATATGTCGATAGTGTTTTCTCCGAGGTAGGTAATGCTCAATGCGCGCTGTTGGCCATCCAGGACTTCGGATGGGCAAACGGGGCTGGGCTGACATGCTAGGCAGGATCTTGACCAGGAAGGGTCCTGCGTCGTGCAAGCGGAGCGGTCGGTAACGTCCGATATTTCCTCCCTGTTGGACAACACCGAGCAGTTCTCGGCAGCATTTGACGAGGAAGCCAACTTCTGTGCCGGCGCAACGCAGATTCATACCCACAGTCCGACCTGCGTGAAGTATTCCCTGGGCAAGAAGAGACGGAAGGGCGACCTCTGCCGGTTCAAGGCGCCATGGAGATTAGTCGACAAAACTGCATTCACGCCAGACGGCGTGCTGCAGATTCGCAGGACGCACAACATGGTTAATCGGTGGAACAAGGCCATCGCCGTGGGGCTTCGCCACAACCACGACATCTCCTTCATAGCGACGCAGCGGAAGACTATGGCCCTCGTCTATTATGTCACGAATTACGCGACCAAAGTAGAGGACCCGACGTGGAAGCGAGTCGCTGCGGCCGCAGAATTATTGCCTGTCGTCTCGGCAGGCGGATTGCGGACCGATGGGGCGGATGTTGGCGGCGACGCTGCCGTCGGCGACGATGGTATCAAAAACAGGACGCGACAGTTCCTGATGAGAGCGGCGAATCGTATATTCACCGAGCGGCCGCTATCGCAAGTCGAGGTCGTCGCCCATCTTCTAGGATACCCGAGCGAGTTCACGAACAGCAGCGCTTGGGCGTACCTGAACGTATCCCTGCTCTACTGGCACGTCTTCCGACGGTGGCGACATCTCCGGCAGGAGAGCGGCATCGCCGTCGCGGACGGTTTCGTGGACGAGTCGATCGTCGTGGAAGAAGCAGGCCAGAGAATTAGCTTCGCTGAGGCATATCGTCATCGTGGAGATGTCCTGCGAGGTCTGTGCCTATATGACTACGTTTCGCTTGTCTGGCTCAAACGCGTTAGCAAGGACGAAAGATCAGGTGCCTGGGGAGAGGTGCCGTTCGAGAGCGATTGGTCGCCGGGAAGACAATGGGTGCAGGTGCTGAGACGGCCGGGAAAGCATGCCGTCGTCTGCCTTGACGGCTACCTGAGCAAAGATTTTGACCGAGACGACGAAGGGTCGTGCCATCGTAGGTATGTCCGGGGACGACTCGACCGAAAGGGGTTGAAGAGGCTAACTCTCATACTGAAGAGCAGCCGTGCAGCACCTTGCCCTGTTTGTGCCGTGGGAGTCCTTCTTGGGTGAAGAACGAGACGACATCAACGACATATGGGCGCGGGCACGAGAGGCGCTGCATCCTAGAATCTCATGCCTCGTCGATAACGTGCAATTGCTTCGACGATCCGCCGAAGACGCAAAACGGGACGCTAAGCAATGGGCATCCTCATCCGGCGACGGGGACCTCACGGGCGCACATGTTGAGGAGGCGGGAGCAGGCCAGGCGGATGAAGAGGCCGCATCGGCGTACCAGTCCGATAACGTTGGAAACGCAACGCGGCTTATCGATGTCGTCAGAAGCGCGGTCGGTGCGAACCAGATCACGGGGGGATCGCGGGAGCTCACAGCAATGATGCAGCAGCTCTGCCGCTTCCAGCAATCAGCGCTATCCTCGACGGCCGAGCTCCAGGCCACCATAACACCCGAACGGAGCGAAAGACGGATAGCCACGCCAGGGCGGGTGTTTTCCGGGGCGGCAGTACCGCCGCAGGATCAGGTCAAGGCCATAAAGTCACAGCAGATATGTGCCTCCAAAGAGAGGGTGAAAATGATCCAGGGCATACAAAATATGGCCGCGGCCCATGGAACTGATCGCAGTGCAGCGGCGCGGAGCGTGCTCACCGGTTTCGGGGATGGGGACATTCAAATGACGGCGGCAGACTTGGAAGAGACGGTAGACGACGCAGATCCGAGGGTAGAGGTCCGGTTCGGCCCGTCGACCTCTTTCCTCGAGGCTGGCAAGGCTTTGGTAGCACAATTGACATTGAACAAGAGACAGGCGATCGCTCTCCTGATAATATGTCGCCAGCTCGACCTGATAAATCGTGGGGAGAACGGCGACATCGATCAGCTCTGCCAGTTCGTCGGCGGCGAAGGTGGGACTGGCAAGTCGCGAGTCATCGAGGCACTCGTGGAGTTTTTCACTAAGAAGGGCCTTTCGAATCGTCTGCTGATCACGGCGACGTCAGGGACGGCCGCAGCACGCCTCAATGGCATCACGATCCACTCTGCATGCGGGTTCTCGAAGGACCATGGGACAGGCGCGGACACGACGAAGGACTTGGACGGCGTCCGGCTGCCGAAACAGGCGGAAAGGTTCGTCCACGGTCAGTCGCGAATGGACTGGCAGGACAAGGACCTGCTAGTCATTGATGAGGTGAGCATGCTCGGAGCGCGGACGCTGTACGCGGTGAACGAGCAGCTCTGCCGGCTTCGCGGATCGCAGCAAGATTTCGGCGGAATCCCCATTGTTCTCTTTTGCGGAGACTTCCGCCAGTTCCGCCCGGTCCAAGAGAGGTCGATCCTGCTCCCCAGCGTGGCCGTGTCGTGGGACGAAGACAACTCGTTCAGGGCCGAGCAACGGCACCAACATGACAAGGCGCACGCGCTGTGGAAGAAATTCACGACGGTCGTCATGCTGGACGAGCAAGTGCGCGCCGCTGGGGATCCGGTACTGCAGAGGCTGTTGAAGCGAATCCGATTGGGCGTGCAGGACCGGACGGATCTGGACCTCCTCAACTCAAGGTGCTACCGGGAGGAAAGGCGGATCCCGTGGGAGACGGGCATCACGGTGGTGACGCCGCTGAACCGGAATCGGTGGAACCTGAACATGGAGGCGACTTTGTCATTCCAGATTCAGCAGCGGTCGATGATGCGAGTCTTCATATCCGAGCACAAATGGAAGGAAGGTCTGCCGACGGAGGAAGAAACCATCATGATGCTGAACCAGGGCGACGATAGCGCGATACCGGTGCCGGCCGTCTTCATGTTCGTGCCGGGAATGCCGGTCGTTGTGAACCACAATACCCATCAGGGGCTAAAACTGGTCAACGGCGCCACTTACACGGGGCTGGAGGTCATCCTCGACAAGGCGTACCCGGGCCATCGAATCTCGGCCGACATGACGGTCCACTTCGGGCCGCCGGCGGGGATAATTCTGGAGTCGGAAACAACAAAAGACTTCCACTTCGTCGGGATGCCGCAGGGCACGATCCTGTTGGCGCCCATGAGCATCAAGATACAATGCCAGCGGAAACGGCCGTGGCAACAGAACCAGCGCTCATCATAAATCAACTCAATCAATCAATCACCCCAATCAAATCAATCAACCCAGCCGATTCCTCGCTTCAATCAAATCAATTCCAGCGATTTGCAAGTTGACATGATTTGATAAAGTTGATATGTGCTATACTACATCTGAACTGTCCAAAAAGATTAACATGGCGTGCCCTGCGCCGGCCCTACCCTGTACAAGATGGTCACAGATAGGTGATACTTCTTGCTCCCATATAAAGTCGTAGCCTGATTGGTACCCACTATCGCTGGCTAACCCCACCAAATCCTGGACCAGCTGACACGCCCTGCATCCTACCGCGACGCGTCAACTTCGCCATCAACACCACATGACACCAGCGACAAGATGCCGGACTCGCCAGCGCTCTCTTCACCGGCGAGTCTTCTGCCGGAGATTTCAACGCCTTGCCCCACGCCACTCTTTCCTTCTGCGTTCTCGCGAC
Organism: Ilyonectria destructans; assembly: GCA_020740775.1. Classification (NCBI taxonomy): domain Eukaryota; kingdom Fungi; phylum Ascomycota; class Sordariomycetes; order Hypocreales; family Nectriaceae; genus Ilyonectria; species Ilyonectria destructans. Next base: position 174,605 of record JAHEWK010000038.1, read on the forward strand.
TATCACAACCAAGGACTGTGGCCCAGCAGCTCGAGGAGGCTGCCGTCGGAGAGCTGCCTGCTAACCCGACTATTGAGGACCTACCGAAGGTCGTCTGGAAAAACCGTCGCTTCGTCCAAGAAGCTTCACTAGCTCGGAAGGGTGCAAAAGGCAGAAAAAGCTGGATCAAATCGCACGGCATGTTCTTCGTCGAATTGAATCACCGGGAGCAGCCAATCGGTCATGTGTGGTGCTGCAGTCGATGTGACACGAAGGGTCGACCGGAATTTTTCTCAGTACAAGCTACATCTTCTGCAGCAGATCATCTTCGGAAGTATGTATTCGTCCCCTACACTGACATACTGTATCCATCTACTGACTTGCGCAGAGCTCACCGGATCACCCCAGCGAGCCAGTCAAGCCCCAGCGACGATGGCGCGATCGATCTCCACTCTCAAGCAACCCCCAAACGACCGCGGCTTGACCAGAGCATGATACCAAGGGCAAAGGTCAAAGCTGTACAAGAACTAAGTGTTGGGTTTGTCATTGACAGTGACGTGCCATTTACAATATTTGAGCACAGGTTTCTGAAGGAGCTCTTTTATCGGTTCGACCATGAATTAGCGCTTCAGATTCCTTGGAGTAGCAGTTCTATTACCAGAGAGCTACAGAGGATCTTTGACTCTAAGAGGGATATCATCAAAGCGGAGCTGGGCAGTGCCCTAACGAAAATTCACATCAGCTTTGATCTCTGGACATCACCGAACCGCCTTGCGATAATGGCTGTTTTTGCACACTTCATCGACAAACTCGGGCACCAACAGTCCAGGTTGCTCGCTCTACGTCGTCAGTTAGGTACTCATAGTGGTGAGAACCTTGCTGATACACTGTTCGACGTCGTTCAACTGTGGGAGATTCGAGGACAGATTGGGACTGTCATTTCTGACAACCTGGCCACGAATGATACTTGTCTGCACTACTTCTACAGGCAGCTTGACCCTTCGATTAGGCCTGCTGATATTAAGGCCCGTCGGATGCGTTGCTACGGCCATGTTCTTAACCTTGTTGCCCGTGCGTTTCTTTTCGGCAAAGACGCCGACTCTTTCGAGCTAGAGTCAGATATTAACGGCATGAGAGGTCTTCCGGAGCAAGATCTTCGCCATTGGCGTTCAAAGGGTCCAATTGGGAAGCTCCACAATATCGTCAAGTTCATCAGATCGTCACCTCAGCGCAGCGAATATTTCAAGCGCATTGCTCACGAGCAGGAGTACGAAGGATACCGTCTTTGCGAGGAATCAACTGCCGAGCTTGAGGTCGTCTTGAACAATGACACGCGGTGGAATTCTACTTATATGATGATTGAGAGGGCTCTGCGGAAGCAGACTGACATCAGGGCCTTCATCTTTGCACTCGAAGGCGAGCAAGACGAAGCAAAACGCATCCCTGCTGATGACATCTTATCCAACGAGGATTGGCGCGTTCTGGGCGAGGTCAACGAGATTCTTACGCCTCTATACCTTCAGACGATGCGAACCCAAGGCTGGGGTAAAGGCGACGGCCACGGGCGCCTCTGGGAAGTTTTGGTAGGGATGGAATACCTGCTCGAGCATTTTGAGGACTGGAAGGGCTTCTACAATGAGGTTACAGCCGAGACAATAAGGGTGACGAATCTAGATGACCTTGAGCCGATTGGAATAGCGTCTACGCCTCTGACGGAGTCCAAAACCCGGCCGACCCGTGCCCGTCGTCGCCCTGCTCGCTTCGATGACGATGAGGTTTATGTATCTCAACAGCGAAGCCAAATGTCAAGATTCACGGTGTCTGCGTTGCCAGAGCGCTCTCAGACTGAATATGCGGCGCTTGATAAGTCACTGGCGTATGAGGTCTCCCAGAAGAGCTCATTACCAGCAGATCACCGAGCATATATCCGGGCATCTATCAACAACGGCTGGAAGAAGCTGGATGAGTATTACAGCAAGCTCGGAGAGTCTCCCTTGTTCGCGGCAGCAGTCATCCTTCATCCGAGATTCGGCATCAGCTGGTTGGAGGCTACTTGGGTCACTGAGGAGCAATTGGCCTGGGTTCGCGATGCGAAGGCAGGCATAAAGGACTACTTCGCGCGGTGGTATCATACAAGCCAGCAGAAGGACAAGGAACAGTCCAAGTCCGCTCCTTTATCAATGAAAATGGGTAAGGAGGATGACCAATACACCCAATGGATCAACAGCAGAACGAGAAAGATATTTGCAACGGGCGGCACTGTCAGCGAGCTGGACAAGTACCTCCGTCTCGAGCCACAAGATACGCAGGAGCCGATCCAATGGTGGAGAGACCACAAGCCTTCATTCCCGATATTAAGCAGCTTTGCCTTGGACGTCTTTGCCATTCCGGCGATGGCGACTGACTGCGAGAGACAGTTCAGCCTGGCCAAGCTGACGCTAACATCTCAAAGGCTCTCAATGGGCGCGGATACGCTGGAGCGAGTTCATTGCCTGAGGAACTGGGTCCGACACGGCGGGGTAAAGCTAGGCAGTTGGGTAGGTAATTGAGACTTGGGGTCGGCGAAATACCTTCACATACTAGGTATATAGGTCGCCCATACAGTTGATTGAGAGTGGCCAATCAAATCAAACAAATCAACTTTTACCCCAAAGTTGATTTGATTGATTTATGATGAGCGCTGAACAGAACGATGTCAGTCGGAAAGGTTTGCCCTGTGCGGCGACTTTCGCGTGTACAGACTACAAGGTGCAGAGCAGAACCTTCGAGCGCATAGCGCTGGAGTTGCGAGGGACGAGGACGACAAATGTCGATGGACGCGTCGTCCCCTCGCAGTGCGACCCGTACAGCTTGTACGTGCAGCTGTCGCGTTGCCGGACGCTGGACGGCATCATGCTGGTGTCCAAGGTGCGGGAGAGAGACCTGGTGGGCAACAGGGTCCCCGAAGAAATGACTGCGGCGCAGGCGAGACTGGAGGAACTGAGTGACCGGACCGTTCAGGAGGCGTTGCGCTGGTTCGATGACGATTCTGAAGAGTTAAGGCGGGGTTCTTTTGGAGGAAAGCGCTCGCAGTGGGCGGCTGGGGAAGGCACAGACCATGCAAACAAAGAATCCAATCACGGCGCAGGAAGGTTTTACCAAAAATAGGGCAATAATGACCAATCACGACAGACTTTCAAAGGTCAGGAGCAGCTAGGACGAAAGGGGGAATTTTTCGGGGGGCCAATGGGAAGCGGGAGTTTGAGGGGTGCGGGCGGGCGGGGCATAAAGTCCTTTCGTTCCTCAAGGCACAGGGGAAGGCGCACGTCCGCCGGGGGACGTTGGAAGTTGGAAGCTGGGCGTGATGGGCAAGTTGGCGGCTCCCTTGCGCTGAGTAGCCTTTCGGTACGAAGCTTGCAACAAGAGCCCGTATGGCTGTTTTACTAGTGGGTTGCTGCACGTGTTGAGAAGAGGGCGCAGTTTTAAGTGGTCGGCTCTGGGTGGGTGGATGAAGAGACTTGGCCAATAGGGCGCGTGTGTGTGTTACCTTTATTTTGCGTAGCCAATAAGACGTACGCAGCAGGCTTTGAGGAGCAGGCACCATTTTGAGTGGCACGATTTGAAGAGCTTAATGCGGAACTAAGAGACCTAGCGAATAGGGTGAGGGTCAATAATTGAGACAGGGATCAGGGGACTGAGACTAGCAGAGACCAATCAGACGCCATACCAAAGAGGGAAAATTGTCAATTTGAGTATAAGAAACTGCCATGCGAAGATGTCCTGGTGTTGAGATCATTGGGCTTTATCACTCGCACTGGTGTTGAAACCACACTCTTATTTCCCCCACATATCAATCTGTAAGTTTTCCAAACCCAATACAACAGCCCAAAATACCAACTATTATTATACTAGGCTACTTAAAGTCTCTTTGTGGGATGCCTCTTGTTCCTGCCACCTGGTTTGGTAGTTGATGACCTCATATTAGGACGAACGGAGGATCGGAGTGTGGCAGATATGTTAGGTGATCGAGAGTCCTCGTTTTCCTTCGCTTCACCTTCTTCATGGTTATCATTTTCATCAGAGTCTACGGACGTTAAAGGGGAGACCGGCGACCCTGCAATGATTGGAGATGTTGCGGTAGTTACAGTAGACCCCCTGAGTCTCTTGGGGGCGGGGTTCTTCGAACTTGACTGAGACGATGGAGATGCGGAGATTGCGGGCCTTTTGTTCTGAGATGGAGTAACGGGTTGTTGGGATGGACCTCCCTGCGGCGATTGTGATGATTGTGACCGTGACTGTTGCGCCTGTGAAGATTTCTTTGAGGGAGACTTGAACATAGGCCTCGCTGCTGCGAAGCCGCCAGCTTGGGATGGGCCAGGTTCGGTTTTAGAGGGGGAGACTGTGTTAGCGGCAGGTGCAGGTGGCGTGCTCTTGTCCGGAAACGTCCAAGAGTCGGGAACGATAATGAAAACATAGTCCTTCTCATCAACTGTAGGGGCAGCTACCATAAGACTATGGTCAAGCAGGCCAACAATCTTGCCGACGCAGTTGAAGGGAACACCTGGTACAAACTGTGTATCTTTCCTATCTGCCATCTTCTTGCAGAGGAGAGAGAATGGCAAAGCGCGAATAGGAAAGAGAATAAAAACTTGAAAGGGGTGGAAGCCTTTGAAAGGGCTCTTTGATGGCTGACCCGGAGTGATGTAGGTACAGCACTGGATAAATGCACAGCATCTCAGCTGCGCATCATCCAACAGCGGGACAGAGTCCTTGATCAAGTGGGTTTGACCTGTCCCGAGAACCTGCCCCGTCAAAGAAACAACCGGTTGGATAAGTGGAAAGCCCTCACTATTGCAAAGAGTTCGTGGGTCAATGCTGATAGTTACATTAGTGGCAAGCGCGATATTCGAACTCGAGCTAAGGGGAAATGGTAAGTCTGCTTACGCTTGGTATCCAAAGTCGCGTATGAGAACAACTGGAACCTTGTACACATCGCCGTCACCATCTTCATCGCTGAAAACATCAGGCTCCCGTAGCACCCACTCCAGTGCGTAGGGGTGTACTTTGCCAGTGAAATGGAACCACTGATTCTCCCACTCCGATTCAACAATCTGCTGGTTATAGACAGAGAGGTTGAGACTAAAGTAAATCGGCAGTGGATCAGGGGATCGATACCCTTCAGGACGCAGCACAGAATATTCAGGCAGTGTCATATAGGGAGGGGGTGGAAGAAAAACCCTGCCAAGAGCTTCAACATTAAGGCTCTTTATAAGTTGTTCATCTGATGTAGGAAACCGCGTCGGGGTATCCAGCTGACCAAAAAAGGACATGGTCATATCACTACCAAGGTTTTTCTGAGAGTCATAAGGCATGAGCGGAGGGGGATGACCGCTAAGAGTGGAATTTGAGGTAGAAGTTGATGAAGACATAATATATTGAACAAGCAAAGGTTTCGATAAAAAATGGGAGAGCGGTTAAGATTACGACTCTGCGAGAGAGAGAGAGACATTAAATTATATAGTATATACAATGCGAAGATTGATACCACTTGGTAAAGATACTGTATTTCGTTGCGCAGACAGGATGTAGCATCGCCGATCTCCATCCAACATTTTCAGCCAAGAACTCCTATCCCTGCCGGTGTGGATACTTGCACAATTGAATTGACCAATTAATGTAGATGGTGAACAGATTTGCTTTTTCCATGAGTACAAAGGATTGGCCAAAACGTCAGCACATGTCGCCGATCGCAGTAAAGCACCTTGAGGTAAGAACGTTGATCCCTGCCAAGTGGATACTTGCACAGCGGAATTGATCAATCAACGTAGCTGTTGAACAGAATTGCTTCTTCCACGATTACAAAGAATTGACTAAGATATTAATACATGAAAAGAAAGAAAAAAAACAAGTATGAGAGCTGGGCAGTATATGATAGGTAGATGAAATAACGTGGTGTGTATTATATCAATCACATAAGTGCCCATCGATGTTACCATTACAAGGAAAGAGGGTGAAGGGATATTTTGATCTATTGGTATATCAATACTGCAGCGGCCATATGAATAAGAGGGTGGAGGAGTATGATGCCGTATTGGTCTACCGGTGTAATGGCATTCCGACTAGATAATGGGATGAATAATCAAGCCTGATGTTATTAATGTTATAAGAATAAGAGGGTGGGGGAGTATGATGCTCTACTGGTATACCGGTGTGATGATGCTCCGAGTGGATGATGGAATGAATAATCAAGCCCGAAGTTAATCATCACAAAAGTAAGAGGGTGGTGGAATATGATGCTCTATTGGTATACCGGCGTGATGATGCTCCGAGTAGATGACGGGATGAATAATCAAGTCCGATATTGGGATGAAATTGGAAGAGTAAAGAAGACCATGGTGGGATAGAGCTATCATTTATTGGTAGGTGGGTCAAGACGATGACGATAGACGATATTATCATATAGTTTGATAGGTATAATAGAGATAAAGATGATGTGGGAGTATCGGGATAGAATCGGATCAAGAGCAGAGTAGGACAGGTTGGTGTGGGAGAATCGAACTCTGCGCCAGAATGTACCGATCACAAAACAGCATTGTGAATGGCATCAACCTTTATTGTTCATATTTATAATGCTATTTGGCTTAATACACGTGATTACGCACCCTAAGAATACACGACTATCTTGTAATGGAATCGTCATTATCTGCTCTACTTGAAAGGTTGCGTGGTCGAACGCCTGGCAGCACAATTAGCAGTCTCGGGCTGAACACGTACAATGATATCTTTAGTGCGGCAAACTCGAATACAAACGCAACACTAAGAGAATCACATTCTATTGTCCAACCAAGCATATGCGATCGTGTTCCGGATGTCCAGCCTGTGGGCTTGGCATTAATGAAGTCACACTCTACTGTCCAACCGAGTACACCTGGTGATATTCCAGAAACCGTACCTATAGACCCGGCACTAGAGGGATCACAATCAACTGGCCAATCAAGAAAACCAGGCAATCACCAAGAATACCGATCAAGTGTAAATCAAATCGACAATGCCAATGCGCAAACACAGGCGGCAGGAAACTGGATGACCCGGCCACCCCCAGGGAGCACGACGCCGACACAAGTGCCTCCAAGAAAAAGAGGCAGGCCGCGAGGTTCTCGTGCACCAAAGCGGAGAGATGTTCGAGAAGGAAATCGGGTGCGGGAACATCAGCCAAGTGCATACCAAGCCGACACCATCAATACTCAAATACAGGGACCTGAAAGCTGGATGAGTCGACCGTCGCCAAGGAGTACGACACCAATACAGGCGCCTCCAAGATCAAGAGGCAAACCGCGAACTTCTCGTGCATCAAGACGGAAAGATGCCCGGGAAAGAAACTGGCGGCAAAGGAGACAAACCCAACAGCAAAGACCACTGGTTGCCGTTGGGACCCCCCCAGCCAGTTCCCAGTTGCCATCTAATGCTCCACGACGTCAGAAAAGGAGGTCGCAACAAGCACAGCAAATAAAACCTGTACCAGCGCAACCGCTGATAGCACCAAACCCCACACAGGCTGCAGAAATAACCGACGCCAGCCAATATCACCCGCACAATGCACTGGGCGTGCAGCAATGTATGAGCATTCCAAGCTTTTCAGATGTGGATCAACATGGCCAACAAGAACTTGGCGCCAAGCGTAAGGCTGATCAACACGGACAAGAACAAAACAAAAGGCAAAATCGAAGACGGGTTGAGAATAGCAACCTTGAAGAGCAAGCCCAGGCATTCGAGAGAGCAATTAAGCATCTGGAAGATGAATTTACTGAGAACGAGAGAATATCCTACACAAAGGATTGGCGTAAGCCGGTTCCCCGTGAGAGGAATATATCCACAGTCATGGACTTTTATCAAGCATTTCACAACATCGACACCCTACCCATACACACATGCATGATATGCTATCAGAAGATCAGCACCACGGAGATAAAAGAGCTTAGCTGGGAAGAGTGGACAAATAGCGCAGCGATGAATAGCTGCCTCACGTATTCATGTCCAGATTGCTTCCCTGTTGGCAAGGCTATACCGAGCTGCGAAAACTGTGCCATGAAGATCCGCGAATGCAATATGGCGCGGGGCGGGAACTTGCATCAAGCACTTGGTTGCGAGCACATGTACCCGGATGCTCTCAGAGATTTGACTTTGGTTGAGGAGAAGCTGATTGCACTCAACACCCATTTCGGCTTCGTTGCAAGAATCAAAGTGACAAAAAGCACCAAACAGAGTACGGCATATGCACGGCATGTAAAGGGTCACATAACTGTGTTTCCAAACAGTGTTCAAGACTTGGTTACCACAGTACTACCACATCCGCTTCTACAATCTTTGGAGGATATCCATATATCCTGGCATGGGCCGCAGAGACCAGCCCCCAGCGATCTATCTAAGTTGCTCTCAGTCCGGAGAGGAGCTGTGGAACGGGCGTTGCTTTGGCTAAAAGAATTTAACCCCCACTATCGGCACATCCAAATCGACAAAGCCGAGTTGGATAGTTGGGGAGAGCCGGCGCATGGGGTTCCGAGCCAGATCTATGACAGGATAGAGAGAGATGAACCATCGGCATGGGAAGAAACGCGAACAGCGCACATCGTGCCCCCGGCAGAACGTGGAATGGATGACGCTGGGCCCCAGTCACTCGAACAGATTGTGGACGGGCTGGGCAGAGCGTATGATGAGAATGATGTAAGTTACGACGAGGATCAGCAGCTCTATGACGAGCGCAGTCGGGAGGAGCTCGAGTATGAGGGCATGGGAAGCTTTCTTGATGAGATCCTTGCATCTGGTATGTTTCCACTGGATACAGCACCGCGAGCAACCGATGCCGATAAACTGCAATTTGCTATTGATACAATCAGAGGTGGACACACAAATGCGCAAACACAGCCGCCCAACCAGCCGACTGGGAGCGCGCAGGATTCCCACCTTCAGCCATACATTCACATTTCAAGAGGCAATGAGTTTGCAGATAGCAATGATCTCTGGCATCTTGCAAAAGCATTTCCAACACTATTCCCATTCGGTTTCGGTGGGCCACGGTGCAAGGAAGAGATGGAATCGGACCTGTGGAAGAACAGTGTCCAGCTCACAGGGCATGTCCGTGATAGAGACAGTATTGGAGAGGGTGGAGAGGGTGGAGAGGATGCGACTTCGCCAACACGTAATCTCGGACTTCACGCATGGATGAAGAAAGTGCTGCAACGACATGGTGGTCGCTTTGCCAATCATCCGGCGTTTTCATTCCTAGTGTTCAACATAGAGGTTCGGTCTAGGAATAGAGGAGTAAGTATGGTGAGCGTGCGACGGAACGATTTTCCTGAGGTTGAGAGGATCATTCAGTCGTTAACACTAGAGAGACTGGCGGAAGTGCAAAAGGAGTTAGAGGCTGGCGGGAGCACCCGAGATGAAGATATCAAAAAGCTCCTGCGATACATCTCATACTTTGGCCACAAACAGGCCATGTCGCAGGAGTCGCGGCTAGCCATGCGCAGAAAGATTAAAGCGCTCATCATCAGATACGGTCTACCGGCGATTTGGTTTACGCTGAACCCTAATGACATTACGAACCCGGTAAAGCTACGTCTGGCGGCATATCGAAAGGAGGACAAGGCTGCCGCGGAAGCAACCCTGCTTCGGGCCCTTCAGGATAGGTATGAGAGAGTGAAGCTGGCGATAACTGACCCCATAAGCTCTGCCATCTTCTTCCACCGCGAAGTAGAGATGTTCTTTGAGCATTACGTCAAGGTTGGGGAGGAATCTGTGTTTGGTCAGATTGGACAGTATTTTGGCGCTGTCGAGACCAACGAACGCGGTGCTCTTCATGTCCATGGTTTGCTATGGCTTGAAGGGAACTTGGAGCTCGGACACTTTGTCGGTGCTCATGGAAACGGGGAGGATGATGAGAGTGCGGCGATGGAAAGGGAAGGAATCCTGAAATATGTCGATTCTGTCTTCACTGAGGTACGTACATTCATATACTGATATGACCGAAAGCCAATGTGGGGTCGGAAGCTGAACTATTATCCAGGACCTGGATGAATCTGCTGCCTTTAGCGAGGAGAGCGAGACTAGGCTGGTTTACGACAACATATCCTACCTGATGACCGATGCAGGGCGCTTCTCTGAACAGTTTGACGATGAAGCCCACTTTTGCGCGGGCAGGGTCCAGATGCACGTCCATACCGCAACTTGTGTCAAATACTCTCATAACAAGGAGGGGGACAAAAAGCCCACATGTCGGTTCCATGCGCCTTGGAAGCTCTTTACAAAAAGCGAATTCGGCGCGGATGGTATACTTCGGCTCCAACGCTCACATCCCATGATCAACCGATGGAACAAGCCAATGGCGGTCGGGCTGCGGCACAATCACGACATCTCCTTCATCGGGACCCAAAGCAAGACAATGGCGCTGATATACTACTTGACAAACTACGCCACAAAGATCCAAGATCCGATCTGGAAGAGAGTGGCCATAGCAGCAGAGCTCTTTCCGAGTATCAGCACAACCAGCGCCGTCGGGCTAGGTGCAACAACTGCAAACTACGAAGCCAAGGCAAATCTAAATCGCCAGTATTTGATGAGAATCGCAAACAGAATATTCACCGAGAGGCCATTATCGCAGGTGGAGGTGATTGCGCACTTCTTGGATTACCCAAGTGAGTTCTCGAGTACCAAACAATGGTCATATGTGAATATGACAATGATATACTGGGCAATACTCCGACGCTGGCAGTATCTCCAGCGATGCAGTAGCACTTTAGGCGATGACGATGATCGACCTATCGAGAACATAGGTGGCAACGGCAACGGCAACGACGCGGAAGCCAGCGCGGAGAGGGTCTTGGTGGGAAGCGATGGCAAGAAGCTACCATACATTGAAGCCTACCACCACCGTGGAGAGGTGCTGCAGACATTATGCTTCTATGACTACGTGTCGCTTGTTACATTACAAAAGAGGATAGATTCATCTTCCAAGGAGTTGGTGAAGATAGAATTTGAAAGGAACTGGAAGCCGGGAAGGGACTGGGTGCAGGTTCTAAGACCCCCGGGGAAGTATGCAGTGCCATGCATCAACGGCTTTCTCGATATGGACTTTGATATTGACACAAACGCAGACAGATACCGCAGGTAAGCACAAGCCATGCAACAGTACAGATAAACAAAGAGCATGTACTGATATGAGTACCAGAGCTGCAGTACAGCACCTTGCACTCTTCGTACCATGGGAGAAGTTCACTACAGCAGCGTCTGGTGACATCAACGAAATCTGGGAGCACTGGAGACGGCGACTGCCCAAAAGACTCCGGACTATCGCAGGCAACATCCAGCTCTTGAAGCGATCAGCGGAAGATGCGCGGCGAGATGCAAAGCAGTGGGCGGCTGCGGGGGACGACGCCGTTTTGGATGATATCGACGCTATGGGGTATGATCTCCAAGATCCTACAGGCCCAGTAAAAGCATATCGGCCCGACCAGGTCGGCCAGCTTGGCCGATTGATTGAGACAGTACGAGGTGCTACAGCCCCCAACCAGGTGACCGCTGGTTCGGAGCATCTTTTGCAGATGCTAGATCAGCTCCGCGAAGCCCAAGCAGATATCACCGACTTTGCGGATGATGTCGAGACTGTCGCTTCCGCAGAGAACCCAGAGCAGTGCCAGCCAAGCATGGTAGCCAGGAGCGAGCTCCCAACGCAACGTCAGCTTAGAGGGATCAAGAGCAAGCAGGATCAAGCTGACAAGGAAATTGTGAAAAGAATCCAAGGCACTGATGGAGCTCAGATTACGCAAATCACAGCTGCCGGCGCAGAAGCATTACTGAACCATACCTTCGCGGGCGCGGGAGAAGATATCATAGAAATGCCAGAAATAGACACCCGGAACACCCAAAGACCCAGTGCCAGGGTCGCCTTTGGACCGTCGACAACATTCCTCCATGCCGGTCGGGAGATTGCAAGGAGGTTCACCTTGAACGAGCGGCAGGAAATCGCCTTCCTTTTAGTATGTCGCCATCTCGATACCATCCGGGACGAAGATAACAACGATGATTTCGATAGCAGTAATGTCGAGAACAATGATAACGCACAACTATGCGAGTTCCTGGGTGGGAAGGGCGGCACTGGGAAGTCCAGAGTCATCGAGGCGTTGGCGGAATTGTTCGCTAGCAAAGACGTATCGCACAGGCTGCTTATGACGGCAACATCGGGGGCCGCAGCAGCGCGGATCAACGGCGTGACTATTCACTCCGCCTGTGGGATGCAACCCAACGCATCCAGCGGCAATGCCGACGATGGCACCACGGTAACCTACGTGGACGGTGATGCTCGAAAAAGATGGAGAGAAAAGTGGCTGCTTATCATTGATGAGGTGAGCATGCTGGGCCTCCAGACCCTTTCCGATATCAACAAGCGACTTTGCGCCGCCCGGGGATCGAATCAAGATTTTGGCGGCATCCCAGTGGTACTACTCTCAGGAGATTTTCACCAGTTCCGCCCAGTGCAAAACAAGTCGCTATTGACGCCATGGTCCGCCCTCAGGATTGCGGATGAAATGAGGGCGCACGCACTCTGGGCTCGATTTACCACCGTCGTTATGCTCACCGAACAGGTGCGCGCAGCGGGGGACCCGGAGCTGCAGCGGCTGCTGACTCGGATCCGGCAGGGGCAGCAAGACGAGTCCGACATGGAGCTTCTTAATAGCCGGTGCTTTCAGGAAGGCCGAGCCATACCATGGGGCAAGGGCATCACAGTAGTTACACCCCTTAACAGCAATAGATGGAGCTTGAACATGGATGCGGTCTTGGCCTTCCAGAGGCACCACCAGAAGCCAGTCCGGATATTTCTACCCCAGCACCGTTGGGGTAAACCCAATACATTGCCGGTAACGGAGGAAGAAGCTACGCTCATGGCCAGCGTCGGAGATGACAGCAAGATCTGTGTGCCGGCCACGTTCATGTTCGTACCTGGCATGCCGGTGGTAGTGACGAAGAATATAAACCCAGGCCTCAAGCTCGTGAACGGGGCCAAGTACAAAGCACTGGAAGTTATACCAGACGCCAAGAGATTCCCAGGGTATCAACTCGCCCCGAATATCATCCTCCACTTTGGACCACCTGCCGGCATCATCCTGTCGTCCGAGTCAACCAAGACGTTCGAATTTGATGAAATGCCACCAGGCACAATCCTGCTTACTCCAACGAGTGCCCAAATACCAATCGAAAAGAAGAAGAGGGTCAAGAAGAGGCCTTGGCAGAGGCATAATGTGAGCCGCCGAGGACTTCCCTGCACTGCGGCATTCGCATGCACCGATTACAAAATCCAAGGCGAAACCGTCCTCGAGATTGCGCTGGAGCTGCGAGGAACCGGAACAAGGTTGAATACCACAACTGGACAACTCGAGCCAGGAAAGTGCGATCCGTACAGCCTGTATGTGCAGCTATCGCGGTGCACGTCGCTTGATGGTATTATGTTGCTGTCAAAGGCACGGGTGCAGGACATAGTCGGGAATAAAATACCACAGGAAATGTTTGATGGCGAGGCTAGGCTGGACCAGTTGTGCGAGCGGACAGTAAATGAGGCCCGATTATCATTGTTGTCACATAATCCTTCTGCACAATACTAGCAGTAGCGTAATTTAGATATGCCTTTTATATAGAAGTAGAAAGAGAGAAAATAAATATATAGTTATAACTAATCAGATAACACATATTCAAGTTTCAAGCAGAAGAGAAAATGTCATAAAATATGCCTTTCGGTACGAAAGGTCTTCTTAAGCTCTGGGATTTTTCACCCCCCAAAATCCTCATTACCCGATTCGGGAGCGCACCTGCACCTCCTGTTGGTCCGGATTAACCCCATCCGAATGGCCCCAGGCACGTGAAATGCACGTGAAATGTACGTGGGAACTCGTTACCTCAGCTGCGCAAAATGGACCGCGCAACGGGAAGGCATGTTGCGATGCTCACAGACAAAGATGGGAAACCTATCATACTTCCTGGGAGGAAAGGCGGCGTCTGACGGTGACAAATGGGCGCCAGATATGCGCGCAGTACTGGCGACGATCAAATTTGCCATTGCAACGGGGAGGCTTGACATGGACCAGAAGCCTCAGGCACACTAACTATTCAGATTGAATCCTACTAACATCATACAGTCTCATTTTGGCAGACCGTGCTTCAGCTGCTGAGGATAGGATGCTGAACACTTGGAGAAATTGGCCTTCAAGCAGGCCTGTCACTGCATATACATCAGATTGGACCAATCAGTAAAGTGAAATTGTGGGGCTTCGGGTGATTATGGAAGAACCATACGAAACGAAAATAGCTTAGCGCAAAGGCCCTCTGGGGTGTGTCCCCCCGGGCGAAATAAAATCCATCCATCCATTCTTGTCCTTATATACATTTTATGAGATTCTCTCTTATGCTCTGATTATATATGTATTGGTTTTCTATCCTTCTACCTACTTCTATTTATATATAAGAAACCTATTATCTAAATTACATTACCGCTAGTATTGTGCAGATAGATATGACAATAACGATAATCGGGCCTCATTTACTGTCCTCTCGCACAACTGTTCCAGCCTAGCCTCGCCATCAAACATTTCCTGTGGTATTTTATTCCCGACTATATCCTCCACACGCGCCTTTGACAGCAATATAATACCATCCAGCGATTTGCACCGCGATAGCTGCACATACAGGCTATATGGATCGCACTTTCGTGGCTCGAGTTGTCCAGTCTTGGTATTCAGCTTTGTCCCGGTTCCTCGCAGCTCCAGCGCAATCTCGAGGACGGTTTCGCCTTGGATTTTGTAATCGGTGCATGCGAATGCCGCAGTGCAGGGAAGTCCTCGGCGGCTCACATTATGCCTCTGCCAAGGCCTCTTCTTGACCCTCTTCTTCTTTTCGATTGGTATTTGCGCACTCGTTGGAGTAAGCAGGATTGTGCCTGGTGGCATTTCATCAAATTCGAACTTCATGGTTGACTCGGACGACAGGATGATGCCGGCAGGTGGTCCAAAGTGGAAGATAATGTTCGGGGCCAGTTGATAGCCTGGGAATCTTTTGGTGTCTGGTATAACTTCTAGCGCTGTGTACTTGGCGCCATTCACGAGCTTGAGGCCTGGGTTTATATTCATGGTCACCACCACCGGCATACCAGGCACGAACATGAATGTGGCCGGCACACAGATCTTGCTGTCATCTCCGACGCTGGCCATGAGCGTAGCTTCTTCCTCCGTTACCGGCAATGTATTGGGTTTACCCCAACGGTGCTGGGGTAGAAATATCCGGACTGGCTTCTGGTGCTGCCTCTGGAAGGCCAAGACCGCATCCATGTTCAGGCTCCATCTGGTGCTGTTGAGGGGTGTGACTGCTGTGATGCCCTTGCCCCATGGTATGGCTCGGCCTTCCTGAAAGCACCGGCTATTAAGAAGCTCCATGTCGGACTCGTCTTGCTGCCCCTGCCGGATCCGAGTCAGCAGCCGCTGCAGCTCCGGGTCCCCCGCTGCGCGCACCTGTTCGGTGAGCATAACGACGGTGGTAAATCGAGTCCAGAGTGCGTGCGCCCTCATTTCGTCTGCAATCCTGAGGGCGGACCATGGTGTCAATAGCGACTTGTTTTGCACTGGGCGGAACTGGTGGAAATCTCCTGATAGTAGCACCACTGGGATGCCGCCAAAATCTTGATTCGATCCCCGGGACGCGCAAAGTCGCTTGTTGATGTCGGAGAGCGTCTGGAGGCCCAGCATGCTCACCTCGTCAATGATGAGCAGCCACTTTCCTCTCCATCTTCTTCGACCATCACCGTCCACGTAGGTTACCGTGCTGCCATCGTCGGCATTGCTGCCGGATGCGTTGGGTTGCATCCCACAGGCGGAGTGAATAGTCACGCCGTTGATCCGCGCTGCTGCGGCCCCCGATGTCGCCGTCATGAGCAGCCTGTGCGATATGTCTTTACTAGCGAACAATTCCGCCAACGCCTCGATGACCCTGGACTTCCCGGTGCCGCCCTCCCCACCCAAGAACTCGCATAGTTGTGCGTTATCATTGTTCTCGACATTACTGCTATCGAAATCATCCCTGTTATCTTCGTCCGGGATGGTGTCGAGATGGCGACACACTAAAAGGAAGGCGATTTCCTGCCGCTCGTTCAAGGTGAACCTCCTTGCAATCTCCCGACCGGCATGGAGGAATGTTGTCGACGGTCCAAAGGCGACCCTGGCACTGGGTCTTTGGATGTTCCGGGTGTCTGTTTCTGGCATTTCTATAATATCTTCTCCCGCGCCCGCGAAGGTATGGTTCAGTGATGCTTCTGCGCCGGCAGCTGTGATTTGCGTAATCTGAGCTCCATCAGTGCCTTGGATTCTTTTCACAATTTCCTTGTCAGCTTGATCCTGCTTGCTCTTGATCCCTCTAAGCTGACGTTGCGTTGGGAGCTCGCTCCTGGCTACCATGGTTGGCTGGCACTGCTCTGGGTTCTCTGCGGAAGCGACAGTCTCGACATCATCCGCAAAGTCGGTGATATCTGCTTGAACTTCGCGGAGCTGATCTAGCATCTGCAATAGATGCTCCGAACCAGCGGTCACCTGGTTAGGAGCTGTAGCACCTCGTACTGTCTCAATCAATCGGCCAAGCTGGCCAAGCTGGTCTGGGCGATATGCTTTTACTGGGCCTGTAGGATCTTGGAGATCATACCCCATAGCGTCGATATCATCCAAAACGGCGTCGTCCCCCGCAGCCGCCCACTGCTTTGCATCTCGCCGCGCATCTTCCGCTGATCGCTTCAAGAGCTGGATATTGCCTGCGATAGTCTGGAGTCTTTTGGGGAGTCGCCGTCTCCAATGTTCCCAGATTTCATTAATATCGCCTGATGCTGCTGTAGTGAACTTCTCCCATGGCACAAAGAGTGCGAGGTGCTGTACTGCAGCTCTGGTGCTAATATTAGTGTATGCTCCTCGTTTATCCGACCCACCTGTTCTATGGCTTGTGCTTACCTGCGGTATCTGTCTGCGTTTGTGTCAATATCAAAGTCCATATCGAGAAAGCCGTTGATGCATGGCACTGCATACTTCCCCGGGGGTCTTAGAGCCTGCACCCAGTCCCTTCCCTGCTTCCAGTTCCTCTCAAATTCTATCTTCACCAACTCCTTGGAAGATGAATCTATCCTCTTTTGCAATGTAACAAGCGACACGTAGTCATAGAAGCATAATGTCTGCAGCACCTCTCCACGGTGGTCGTAGGCTTCAATGTATGGTAGCTTCTTGCCATCGCTTCCCACCAAGACCCTCTCCGCGTTGGCTTCCACGTCGTTGCCGTTGCCATTGCCACCTATGCTCTCGACAGGTCGATCATCGTCGTCGCCTAAAGTGCGACTGCATTGCTGGAGATGCTGCCAGCGTCGGAGTATTGCCCAGTATATCGTTGTCATATTCACATATGACCATTGTTTGGTACTCGAGAACTCACTTGGGTAATCCAGGAAGTGCGCAATCACCTCCACCTGCGATAATGGCCGCTCAGTGAATATTCTGTTGGCGATTCTCATCAGATACTGGCGGTTTATATTTGCCTTGGCTTCGTAGTTTGCAGTTGTTGCACCTAGCCCGACGGCGCTGGTTGTGCTGATACTCGGAAAGAGCTCTGCTGCTATGGCCACTCTCTTCCAGATCGGATCTTGGATCTTTGTGGCGTAGTTTGTCAAGTAGTATATCAGCGCCATTGTCTTGCTTTGGGTTCCGATGAAGGAGATGTCGTGATTGTGCCGCAACCCAACCGCCATTGGCTTGTTCCATCGGTTGATCATGGGATGTGAGCGTTGGAGCCGAAGTATGCCATCCGCGCCAAATTCGCTTTTTGTAAAGAGCTTCCAAGGCGCATGGAATCGACATGTGGGCTTCTTCTCTCCCTCCTTGATATGAGAGTATTTGACACAAGTTGCAGTGTGGACATGCATCTGGACCCTGCCCGCGCAAAAGTGGGCTTCATCGTCAAACTGTTCAGAGAAGCGCGCTGCATCGGTCATCAGGTAGGATATGTTGTCGTAAACCACCCTAGTCTCGCTCTCCTCGCTAAAGGCAGCAGATTCATCCAGGTCCTGGATAATAGTTCAGCTTCCGACCCCACATTGGCTTTCCGTCATGTCAGTATATGAATGTACGTACCTCAGTGAAGACAGAATCGACATATTTCAGGATTCCTTCCCTTTCCATCGCCGCGCTCTCGTCATCCTCCATGTTCCCATGAGCACCGATAACGTTTCCAAGATCCAGGTTCCCTTCGAGCCATAGCAAACCGTGGACATGAAGAGCACCGCGTTCGTTGGTCTCGACAGCGCCAAAATACTGTCCAATCTGACCAAACACGGATTCCTCCCCAACCTTGACGTAATGCTCGAAGAACATCTCCACTTCGCGGTAGAAGAAAATGGCAGAGCTTATGGGGTCAGTTATTGCCAGCTTCACCCTCTCATACCTATCCTGAAGGGCCCGAAGCAGGGTTGCTTCTGCATGACTGTCCCCCTTTCGGTATGCTGCCAGACGTAGTTTTACCGGGTTCGTGATATCATTGGGGTCAGAAACCTATAAAGCAGATAACGGGAAGCCCATCATCAGCTGCTCTATCACATGCTCCTTATCCGCCGTCTGTGTGTGGCCAGAGATTAGAACTCGATGCTTCTGTTCTGTTTGTAGCTTGTGCGTTGCGTCATCACTGGCAAGCGTGTTCTACATGACCAATAATTATGTTCATACGAACATATAATATCTCAGCAGTGACATTTCCCTGCGTGTTCTAATACATGTAAAGGAAAGTCGATTATATAGTTCACCAATGTGATCTAATCCTGATGAAGCAAGGCCGAACTAAATTTATATAGAGTTGGGTGAAAACGAGCGGGGTTCCCCCCCCCCCCCAAACCCTTCCCTCCCTCAACTCTTCTCCCTCCATGATTTTGGCTGTGATAAATATTTGCAGAGAACAAAATGCCAACCGCCTCTCACGTCTGTAGCAGGTGTGGAGAGCCTTGGACTTCAGGCCTATCTGGAACATGTCGCACGTGCCCACGATGTCGAAAGGCGGATGCAGTTCGCAGAGAACGAAGGAAACGCGCACGCCAGGGTGATGGGGTACGTCGCTGTACCAGTTGTCTTAGGCCCTGGAACTCAACACTCTTCCATACTTGCCATATCTGCCGTGAGAATACTGCCAAGGCGAAAAAACGGCAGCGCGATTCAGGGTTATTTCGTGTATCAGCAGCACGTACCAGTGGCAGTTCTCTCTGTTCAAACTGTCAAAGACCCTGGCACTCGGATCTATATATTATCTGTGATGAATGTCGTCACAACATCGCCTTGCGCCGTGCTGGTCAGGCAGTGACATCGGTTGATACAAACATAGGCAATCGACGTATGAACAGAGCAGATCGAAACAGCCGACCGTCGGCTACTTCGATCCCAACTGAGACCAGATCCTCTACTGCTTCTCCCTCGCCCTCTCCTAATGTACCAGCTAGACGACCCAGGACTAACCGAAGAGCACGACCTACTAGGATGTGGTGGTCGCGCGTAGCCTGCCTCAAGGTGCGACCATTTAGTCAAAGCTGGAATCGGCGTTGTTCCTTTTGCTCAATACCGCTTCTTTCGACAGAAAGGTCTGGATGGTGTTGCACAAATGGGAAAAGAAGGGCTCCGAGACTTCCGCCATATCCACAATATTTTCAGCAATGGCTAGACGACACAGATTTGCCGCTGTCGATGCTGAGTCGTCGTCTTAATAGCCTCTTTGCATTCTCTCTTATAGGCTCATCTGAGCGATTCATTCATCCTCCAGCACCGGCTGATGTAGTCGTTTCCGGCCGAGTATACCACCGGCTACCCAATCTTTCGACAGGCGATCATAGTATGCGATGGTTTTTATACGATGAATCAGCTCGATCACGCACTGCGACGACTAAGCGGGTCCCTTTGATTGCGGTGGAGAAGGTTCGCAATTTGCTGGAAAGAGTCAATCCATATGTACCCACTGTTCGCCGTGCTATGTCCACTGTCGACCCTGAGACTATACCAATTGCGATAGAATTGAGAGACTTTCCAGCTGATGGAGAAGTAGCTGCGATTATTAATATGCAAAATCTGAGCAGGGTCAACCCCCCGGAAAGTTCTTTATTTTACTCGCAGTGGACAATGCCACTTTATGCATATCCTTTCTCGGCATTATGAACCTCTTCAGTATCCCTTATTGTTCCCACATGGTAATCCTGGTTGGGGAATATCGGAGTCATCTAACTCCAACTCCAATGAGACCGATGACCGATACCAGCTAACGCAGCAGCAATGGTATCGCAGTCTGCTTCTTGGTGAGCCGCGTTTTTGTTATTTTGGCCGCCTTACCTGTGAATATTTAGTAGATATGTTTTCCAGGATTGAGGATGCGCGACTACATTACTTGAGATACGGGCGAACGCTTCAAACATCAGGCCTAGACCATGTAACCGATCACCTAAGGGCAGATTGGATGCGAAATAGGTTACCGTCTAGCTTTACAGGGTCCCGAGCATGGGCCTCTGAACAAGTGGCTGATGCTTTAGCTCTTGCTCGAAAATTCGGCAAGCCAAGTTTCTTTATTACGATGACGACAAATACTAATTGGCCCGAAATAACTTCCTCTATGAAACCTGGTCAAGTCTTTACAGATATACCGGTGATTGTCTGTCGTGCCTTTAATCTGAGAATGAAATATCTGAAAAACTTTATCAAGGATCATTTTGGAACCACTTTATATTTTATTAGCGTGGTTGAATTCCAGAAACGGGGCCTGCCCCATTGTCATATGCTAATCAAGGTTAATAATGCTCTCTTATCTCAGTAGATTTCTTAGAGCTGATTAAATCTGTCCTTAGATATCGCCCGAGCCTACTTTGGAAGCTCTGGATACAATTATCTCTGCTGAACTGCCACGGTTACCTGCAGATGCTGCACTTCGTGCTGCAGTTCTCCGATTCAATATGCACAGTCAGAGCCATCTCTCAAGGAGAAACGCTTATTGCAATACAAACGGACGCTGTAGATTTGGCTTTCCTCAACCCCGATCTAATCGCACAACAATGGATTCGCAAGGTCGTGTGCATTTTCGACGTCGAGAGGCAGAAGATGTATGGGTCGTACCATATATGCCTTCTCTATTGCTCTATATGGACTCTCACATACATATTGATGTTTGCCTCTCCGCTCATGTCTTTATGTATCTCTTTAAATATCTGTTCAAAGGGCAAGATCGAACTGGCTTCCGATTCCAAGACGAATCCGCTCCTGACATCCCGGATGAGTACGAATATTATATTGCAGCCAGATACCTCTCATCATCTGAGGCCGCCTGGCGAATATTGTCTTATAATATTACCTGCAAAGAACCGACTGTAAAAGGACTACCCATGCATCTGGAAAACGAACAAGCCGGCCAATTAATACAATTATCAAACCAATCATTTATGTGCGAACTTCTATGGTATTTCCAAAGACCATCGCAAGACCCTTTTATTAACCTTACTTATCCGGAATTCTACAGCAAGTATTACTATGTCATCTTACCAATTAATCGTCCATTGCAACAAAACCAATGGTTTATTTCGCACACTCAAACTAGGGACTGTATGAAGCAACGTGTGCTGACTAAATGACAGACGGGCAACTCTGTAACATGCATACATACTGTACACCCGCGAGTAGGAGAACTATTTTACCTTCGTCTATTACTTCAACACCGACCAGCCTTTACATTCGCCGAACTAAGATTAGTTCAGGGCATACAATATCAGACATACTAGGAAGCTGCGATAGCCTTGGGACTTTTCCAACATATATACAACACACCTGCAACACCATCAAATGCTAAAAAGAGGCAGGACCGCTGGGGTGGCCGGGCCCAATCAAGTCCATCCAAAAAGCCACGTTCATTAACTTCAAGCCAAGACTCGGTAGAAGGCACGCACACAGAAATGGATTTCGATGAGGAGGAAAGGACTGACACGCCTCCGTCAACGCAAATCAACCAATCCTCATCATCTGTGCGAACCCAAGATGTTGAAGTTATTGACGATGATGCGCCAAATGTACCAGCTGTTCCGGAACGTCGCCATCGAAAACAACGCCGTCGCTAGGACTAAAATTGGAACTGAATAATATGGACATGTAATTTAACTTCAAATAGGATAAAGAATATGAAGAATGACACTTGACTGTTCTCATGGTCCAGGGCGCGGAGCGCGACTGAGATCTCGTTCAGCGTAAACCAAATTGCCGGTATACCGTATCTAATAATCAATGATTTGATCTTTCTGCGCATGGCCAGCCGTGACTCCTGCGACATGGCCTGCTTGTAGCCAAAATATGAGACGTATCGTAGGAGCTTTTTGATATCTTCATCTTGGGTACTCCCCCCAGCCTCTAATTCCTTTTGCACTTCTGCCAGCCTCTCAAGCGTTAACGACTGGATGATTCTCTCAACCTCGGGGAAGTCGTTCCGTCGCACGCTCACCATACTTACTCCTCTATTCCTAGACCGAACCTCTATGTTAAACACCAGGAATGAAAAGGCCGGGTGATTGGCAAAACGGCCACCGTGTCGTTGCAGCACTTTCTTCATCCATGCGTGAAGTCCGAGGTTGCGTATCGGCGGAATCGCAGCCGCTCCGGTATTATCTCTACCGGTATCACGAACATGCCCTATGACCTGGAGACTGTTTTTCCATAGCTCTGATTCCATCTCCTCCTTACATCGTGGCCCACCGAACCCGAATGGGAATAGTGTTGGGAATGCTTTTGCAAGATGCCAGAGATCATTGGTATCTGCAAACTCGTTGCCTCTTAAAATGTGGACGTATGGCTCAAGGTGCGAATCTTCCGTGTTCCTGGCTGATTGGTTGGGCGGCTGTGCTGGCGGATTGGCCTGCCCACCTTTAATTGTATCGATAGCAAATTGGATTTTGTCGACATCGGTTGCCCGTGGTGCTGTATCTAGTGGGAACATACCAGATGCAAGGATCTCATCGAGAAAGCTTCCCATGCCCTCATACTCGAGCTCCTCCCTACTGCGCTCATCATAGAGCAGGGGATCCTCGCTATAACTGACGTCGTTCTCGTCGTGTGCTCTACCCAATTCATCCACAATCTGTTCGAGTGACTGAGGCCCGTTATCTTCCATTCCACGTTCTGCTGGGGGCACAATATGCGCTGTTCGCGTTTCTTCCCAAGCTGATGGCTCGTCTCTCTCTATCCTGTCATAGATTTGGCTCGGGACCCCGTGTGCAGGCTCTCCCCAGCTATCCAGCTCCTCTTTGTTGATCCTGATATGTTGATAGTGGGGATTGAACTCTTTTAGCCACAGCAATGCCCGTTCCACAACTCCTCGCCGGACTGCGAGTAACTTGGACAGATCGCTGGGGGCTGGTCTCTGTGGCCCATGCCAGGATATATGGATGTCCTCCAAAGACTGCAGAAGCGGATGTGGCAATACTTTAGTAACCAAGTCTTGCACATTATTTGGAAACACGGTTACATGGCCCTTTACGTGCCGTGCATATGCCGTGCTCTGTTTGGTGCTTTTGGTTACCTTAATTCTTGTGATAAAGCCGAAGTGAGTATTGAGTCCAATCAGCCTCTCCTCGACTAATGTTAAGCCTTTGAGAGCATCCGGATACATGTGCTCGCAACCAAGTGCTTGATGCAAGTTCCCACCTCGGGTCCAATTGCCTTCGCGTATCTTGGTTGCACAGGTCTCGCAGCTCGATATAGCCCTGCCAAAAGGGAAGCAATCTGGACAGGAATACGTCCGGCAGCTATCCTTCGCGGAGCTATTTGTCCACTCTTCCCAGCTAAGCTCTTTCATCTCTGCAGTGCTGATCTTCTGATAGCACACCATACAGGTGTGTATGGGGAGAGTGTCAATATTGTGGAATGCTTGATAAAAGTCCATTGCGGTGGATACACTCCTCTCATGGGGGATCGGCTTACGCCAGGCCTTTGTGTATGATTTTCTTTCCTTCTCTTTAAACTCGTCTTCCAGATGCTTGATAGCTGTTGCTAATGCCTGGGTTTTCTCGTCAGGAATGCTGTTCTGGGAGATCCTGACCTGCATTCGGTTTGGCCTCTCATTTTGTCCTTGTCCGTGTTCATTAGAACCAGTATTCTTAAAGGTGGTTCCAACCCCTCCTCGATTCTGTCTTTTGCTTTGCTCTTGCCCGTGATTTTCGGCTCCACGCTTTACGCCCGCTTGTCGTTGGCCATCCGAAAACCTCAGTGTTGTCATGTACTCGTGCCCGTCTAGCTCATTTGGCGGGTAAGATCCGCCGACATCAGCTGTCTCTACCATCTGTGTAGGCATTGGCAGGATTTCTGGTGGTGATTGTTGTTGATTGCTGTTCTTTTCATTTTGCCGTTGAATTCGCTGCTTTTTGTTGCTGGGCTGTCTCTCTTTCGAAAATCTCAGTCTACCCATACACGGCTGCATGTCCAATCCATTATGCGGATGATATTCGCCCATGTCCGTTATCTCTGCAGCCTGTGTGGGGTTTGGTGTTATGGGAAGCTGTACTGGTGCAAGTTTTGGTTGGTGTACTTGCTGCGGCCTCATTTCCCGAGGAGGTAGAGGATTAAATGACTGGCGTGAATGAACTGAATGGGTCCCAACAGCAACCAATGGTCTTTGCCGTTGAGTTTCTCTCATTTGCCCCCACTTTCTTTCCCGGGCATCTCTTCGTCTCAATGCACGAGATGTTCGCGGTTTGCCTCGTGATCTTGGAGGCGCCTGTATTGGTGTCGTACTCCTTGGCGGCGGTCGACTCATCCAGCTTTCACGTCCCTGTATTTGAGTATTGATGGTGTCGGCTTGGTATGCACTTGGCTGATGTTCCTGCACCCGATTTCCTTCTCGAACATCTCTCCGCCTTGGTGCACGAGAACCTCGCGGCCTGCCTCTTTTTCTTGGACGCACTTGTGTCGGCGTCGTGCTCCCTGGTGGTGGCCGGCTCATCCAGTTTCCTGCCGCCTGTGTTTGCGCATTGGCATTGTCGATTTGATTTACACTTGATCGGTATTGCTGGCGATTACCCGGTTTTCTTGATTGGCCAGTTGATTGTGATCCCTCTAGTGCCGGGTCTATAGGTACAGTTTCTGGAATATCACCAGGTGTACTCGGTTGCACAGTAGAGTGTGACTTCCACAATGCCAGGCCCACCGGCTGGACATCCGGAACACCATCGGATATGCTTGGTTGCACAGTAGAATGTGATTCTCTTGGTGCTGCGTTTGTATTCCAGTTTGCCGCACCAAAAATATCATTGTATGTCTTCAACCCGAGACTGCTGACTGTGCTGCCAGGCGTTCGACCACGCAACCTTTCAAGTAGAGTAGATAGTGACGAATCCATTACAAGATAGTGTATGCAGTGTATTTTTAGGGTGCGTAATCATGTGTATTAAGCCAAATAGCATTATAAATATGAAAGATGAAGGTTGATGCCATTCACAATGCTGTTTTGTCATCGGTACATTCTGGGGCAGATTTCGATTCTCCCACACCAACCTGTTCTACTCTGCTCTTGATCCGATTCTATCCCGATACTCCTACGTCATCTTTATTTCTATTATACCTATCAAACTATATGATAATATCGTCTATCGTCATTGTCTTAACCCACCTACCAATAAATAATAGGTCTATCCCACCATAGTCTTCTTTAATCTTCCAATCTCATCCCTATATCGGACTTAATTATTCATCCCATCATCTGCTCGGAGCATCATCACGCCCGTATACCAATAGAGCATCATATTCCCCCACCCTCCCGCCCTTGTGATGATTAATTTCGTGCTTGATTATTCATCCCATCATCCACTCGGAGCATCATCGCACCGGTATACCAATAGAGCATCATACTCATCCACCCTCTTATCTTCATGATACTCAACGTCGGGCTTGATTATTCATCCCACCATCTACTCGGGGCATCGTCACACCGATATATTAGTAGAGCATCATACTCCTCTACCCTCTTATTCTTATAACATTAATAATATCGGGCTCGATTATTCATCCCATTATCTAGTCGGAATGCCATTACACCGGTAGACCAATACGGCATCATACTCCTCCACCCTCTTATTCATGTGGCCGCTGCAGTATTGATATACCAATAGATCCAAATATCCCTTCACCCTCTTTCGTTGTTATGGTAACATCGATGGACACTTATGTGATTGATATAATACACACCACGTTATTTCATCTACCTATCATATACTGCCCGGCTCTCATACTTGTTTTTTTCTTTTCTTTTTTTCATGTATTAATATCTTAGTCAATTCTTTGTAATCGTGGAAGAAGCAATTCTGTTCAACAGCTACGTTGATTGATCAATTCCGCTGTGCAAGTATCCACTTGGCAGGGATCAAGGCTCTTAACTAAAGACGCTTTACGACGATCGGCGATATGTGCTGACGTTTTGGCCAATCCTTTGTACTCATGGAAAAGGCAAATCTGTTCACCATCTACGTTAATTGATCAATTCAATTGTGCGAGTATCCACATCGGCAGGGATAGTCGCTCTTAGCTGAAAATGTTGGATGGTGATCGGCGATGCCACATCCTCTCTGCGCAACGAAATACAGTATCTTTACCAAGTGGTATCAATCTTCGCATTGTATATAATATATCATTTAATCGATCATAAATATCAGATGTGTCTCTTCTTTATTCTGTACATTTGCATGCCAATCTTGCAGGCTTATCTTACAATTGCTCTCTCTCTCTCTCTCACACACACACACACTGTCATAATCTTAACTGCTCTCCCATTTTTATCGAAACATTTGCCAGTTCAATATATCATGTCTTCACCAACTTCTACCTCAAATTCTACTTCAACTTCCACTCTTAGCGGTCATCCCTCTCCGCGCATGCCTTATGACTCTCAGAAAAACCTTGGTAGTGATATGACCATGTCCTTTTTTGGTCAGCTGGATACCCCAACGCGGTTTTCTACATCAGATGAACAACTCATAAAGAGCCTTAATGTTGAAGCTCTTAGCAGGGTTTTTCTTCCACCCCCTCCCTATATGACACTGCCTGAATATTCTGTGCTGCGTCCTGAAGGGTGTCGATCCCTTGATCCACTCCCGATTTACTTTAGTCTCAACCTCTCTGTCTATAACCAGCAGATTGTTGAATCGGAGTGGCAGAATCAGTGGTTCCATTTCACTGGAAAAGTACACCCCTACGCACTGGAGTGGGCGCTACGGGAGCCTGATGTTTTCGGCGATGAAGATGGTGACGGCGAAGTGTACAAGGTTCCAGTTGTTCTCATACGCGACTTTGGATACCAAGCGTAAGCAGACTTATCAATTTCCCTTAGCTCGAGTTCGACTATCGCGCTTGCCACTAATGTAACTATCAGCATTGACCCACGAACTCTTTGCAATGGTGAGGGCTTTCCACTTATCCAACCGGTTGTTTCTTTGACGGGGCAGGTTCTCGGGACAGGTCAAACCCACTTGATCAAGGACTCTGTCCCGCTGTTGGATGATGCGCAGCTGAGATGCTGTGCATTTATCCAGTGCTGTACCTACATCACGCCGGGTCAGCCATCAAAGAGCCCTTTCAAAGGCTTCCACCCCTTTCAAGTTTTTATTCTCTTTCCTATTCGCGCTTTGCCATTCTCTCTCCTCTGCAAGAAGATGGCAGATAGGAAAGATACACAGTTTGTTCCAGGTGTTCCCTTCAACTGCGTCGGCAAGATAGTTGGCCTGCTTGACCATAGTCTTATGGTAGCTGCCCCTACAGTTGATGAGAAGGACTATGTTTTCATTGTCGTTCCCGACTCTTGGACGTTTCCGGACAAGAGCACGCCACCTGCACCTGCCGCTAACACAGCCTCCCCCTCTAAAACCGAACCTGGCCCATCCCAAGCTGGCGGCTTCGCAGCAGCGAGGTCTATGTTCAAGTCTCCCTCAAAGAAATCTTCACAGGCGCAACAGTCACGGTCACAATCATCACAATCACCGCAGGGAGGTCCATCCCAACAACCCGTTACTCCATCTCAGAACAAAAGGCCCGCAATCTCCGCATCTCCATCGTCTCAGTCAAGTTCGAACAACCCCGCCCCCAAGAGACTCAGGGGGTCTACTGTAACTACCGCAACATCTCCAATCATTGCAGGGTCGCCGGTCTCCCCTTTAACGTCCGTAGACTCTGATCAAAATGATAACCATGAAGAAGGTGAATCGAAGGAAAACGAGGACTCTCGATCACCTAACATATCTGCCACACTACGATCCTCCGTTCGTCCTAATATGAGGACATCAACTACCGAACCAGGTGGCAGGAACAAGAGGCATCCGACAAAGAGACTTTAAGTAGCCTAGTATAGTGATAGTGTGTGGTATTTTGGGCTGTTGTCTTGGGTTTGGAAAACTTACAGATTGGTATGTGGGGGAAATAAGGGTGCGGTTTCAACACCAGTTCGAGTGATAAAAGTCTAATGGTCTCAACACCAGGACATCTTGGCATGGCAGCTTCTTATACTTAAATTGACAATTTTCCCTCTTTCGTATTGCAACTGATTGATCTCTGCTAGTCTCAGTCCCCTGACCCCTGTCTTAATTATTGACCCTCACCCTATTGGCTAGGTCTCTTACTTCCGCATTAAGCTCTTCAAATCGTGCCACTTAAAATGGTGCCTTCTCCTCAAAGCCTGCTGCATACGTCTTATTGGCTACACAAAACAAACGTAACACACACACACGCCCTATTGGCCAAGTCTCTTCATCCACCCACCCAGAACCGACCACTTAAAACCGCGCCCTCTTCTCAACACGTGCAGCAACCCACAAGCTTGGTACCGAAAGGCTACTCAGCGCAAGGGAGCCGCCAACTTGCCCACCATGCCCAGCTTCCAACTTCCAACTTGCCCCGGCGGACGTGCGCCTTCCCCTGTGAGAACAAGAGCAAGAATGCTATCACAAACCGAGTTCCCACGTGCACCACGTGCATCATTTCACGTGCATTTCACGTGCATTTCACGTGTCTCCTAACAAGAAACCCTCAAAAGAAGACTCCTTTGCACTTGATCTCAGAGAGCGAATGAGAGTTCACATGTGCGGATTGGCAAATGAGGAAGAGAAGATTGGCACCTCTGGGGGGCATTCGGATGGGGTTAATCCGGACCAACAGGAGGTGCAGTTTGGCTTACTAATCGGGAAATAATTTGGCCGCCAACCGGAGGGACGCCGGGGATGACTAATCGGGTAATTTTACAGGGGTATGTGTGCAGGGATGAGCGGTCGATTTTTGGGCAGAGAATCTCGGAGCTTAAAAGACCTTTCGTACCGAAAGGCACCTTTCGTACCGAAAGGCATCCCTGACAGCTCCACTCACTAGACCAGCCTGGTATTAGCGGCAGCCCATTGGATGTGAGCCAATCAGCACAGGAGAGGCAAGCCGGTCGCGGCTTGCGCAAAGAAACGAAGTTGGCTACGGCAGTTTCAAGGTCAGTTGAGATGTGTTGGGTGGAAACGTAAACGTCAAGTGCAAATATTGGGTTTGGATTGGGTGATGTTGGTCACATATTTATATTCGGGAGATGTCTGGAAACACAATGCAAGATTGAAATGTCGTGCAATGGAGACGCAACCCTGAGTTTGTAGAATCATGTGCCCAGTTCGCCTCTGTAAGGTATGTGTGGGAAAAGACAGAAGGCATCAAGAGTTGCGGGCGATGCCGGGCCGGGGGCTATTGTGGGAGGGAGCATCAAAGGGCAAAGTGGAAGATTCACAAGAAGGTCTGCATGCCTAGGGATGGGCGATGTGGGCGAGGAGCATTTGGGTACTTTGGGGAATATTAATGGTCGCCACTGGTAGATGGACAACAGATATCTCAGTCAATTTGTTGCTGTACGAAGTGACTATTTGTGGGTACAATGGGAGGATTCTTCGAATGGATTCCTATTCAACTTCCTGATATTTCTTTGGGGGATGACGGTTGCGATGCGGCCGGGGCGAGTCTGACGAGAACGCTGTGATTGAATCGGATGCGGGCGGATCTGGACGACAGGTAGTGGCAACATCCGCCTCCGATACATCAAGTTCATCTTGTGAGGAAGCCGAAACCGCGAGGGATCTGATAGGTTCGTTGCTCTGAGAAGAGGGGATGGTGCTAGAAGAGGCCGGCGACAGGCGTCGTTTCTTCGTAGGGGTGTGGTCGCAGTCAGAGTTTGTTCGCTTGGCCGGTGGTGTACTCGGTTCGAGCGAAGCAGATGCGGGAGGAGTGGATGGGATAGGAGGAGATTGGTGAACTGTTGGTTTTGGTGGTGAGGAAAACATAGCTTTCGCATCCCCAAAGGCCATAGGGCCGGAGTACGGTTGTTTCGATGGGGTAGGGAAGGATAGGGCTGCAGAGGCCGATTTGGACGCGGTCTTGTCGAGAAATGTCCAGGTATCTGGTACGACGATGAAAACGTAGTCTCGGTCAAAGCCGGGCGGGTGTACCATGATGTTGTGGTCGAGCAGGCCAACAACTTTGCCCGTGCAAGTGAAAAGCGCGTTAGCCTGGAACTGGGTGTCCTGTCTCTCGACCATTTTCTTGCACAGGGCTGCCCAAGGATTGGCATGGATGGGGAAGATGACAAAGACCTGGAATGGATGGAAGCCTTTGAAGGGTGTTTTGTCAGGGTTTCCAGGGGCAATGAATGTAGAAAGTTGGACGAAGCCGCAGCACTTCAACTGGACGTCGTCGAGTCCTGGAATAGACTCCTTTCGTAGCAGTGTGCGGCCGGAACCGACAACAGGGCCAGTGAACGCGACAACGGGAGGAATAGCGGGGAAGCGGTCTACGGAGGTAAAGTTTCGGGGGAGAATGCTTTGACTCGAGTCAGGGGGGGGATGTCAAGGTCAGTTGTATGCAGCATGCTTACGGCTGGTAGCCCTGATCACGGATGATAAGAGCTGGAATGGTGTATTGTTTGATCGCGCCAGTATCCGACTCTAGACCATCTCGCTGTTCAACCTCCCAGGTCAGGGCGTACGGGTGAACACGACCGTTCATGAAGAACCATTGCTCGGTCCATTCTGATGCAACGACTGGTTGATTGTAGATGGAAAGGTTGAGGCTGAAGAAGATGCAGCTGGAGGGGTTGTCGGGGTCTGACCGAAGTTGCGCATACTCGGGAGTCAAAATCCAGGACGGGGCAGGTAGGAAGACCCTCGCCAATGCCTCTGCGTTGAGTCGCTTGATGCGATGCTGGTCCTGATAGGCAAACCTGGACGGGCAGTCTGGCTGGACGAAAAGCATCGTGGACATATCACTGCCCGCGTTTGTCTGGCTCTCGAGAGGTTTGCGCGGGTTCGAAGGGCCATTGGCGAGGGGAGCGGGAGTAGACATGATACACTGGAGCAGTGGCTGTCGGAAACGAGCCAAGAATATCCGAGACGAACATTGCAGGTAATGGGACGATAGATGCCGCGGTAGGGAACAGCAGAATAAGGAAGTGAGCGAGGCGACGATGGCTTGGTCTCTACATGGATATAGATGTAGGGGTATAGGGGTAGTTCTCGCGGGCCGCCGTATCTTAGGGTGCGGGGTTCGGCAGATCGGAGCCCAGACGAAGGTCCGGGAAAGCTTCACGTGTCAAGTAGATGAAGAACGCGGGGTTTGGGTCATGAGCAAGGTCGATTTGCCGGCAGAGACGTCATCGAAAGTGATGTATGTCAAATGTCAGAAGTGAGATGTGACTGTAGGGCATGGAGTAGTGTCTTTTTCTGTGAAGGAGGTGAACGAAGGCGAAGTGGCGACATGGAATCAGCTGATATCGGGGTAGCAACGGTTCCAGCTTGAGTGTGTCACCGACTTGAAGGATGGGAGTTGCGGCGCCACAAAGGGCAACGTCGGCAGTTGAGCAAGAGTCTGGGTTGTAGGCATACAGGAAGGGTTGTGGGTGGTTTAAGGGGGCTATTAGCCGACCGCTCGGATACTGCAGGAAGCAATGCCGTATTAAGGAGCATAATCATCATCATCCAGAAGCTAAATTATGCACCTAAAAAGAGTCGACGCAGAAGCCTTGTGATCTACAGTCCGCCTGGAGTCGTCGATGTGAAGAAGGCAGCAGCGGGATGGATAGTCCAGCGGCGAAGCCACATGAGGCGGTTGCTGACGTGGGAGCCTGCTCGTCGTCAGCTGGGAACGGACAAGAGGGCAATGATGTAAGTTCCTTCCTTATCAAACCGTCCGTCCAATGGAACATACTCATGGGCTGATTCTATCCCATCAAAGAAGGTTTGCAGGAACTGCAAGCAGGCGAAGCCGGCAGATCAATTCATTTCGAAGAAAAAATTCTCCATATCATGTGGAAGACTTACGGTTGACTGTCTCGACTGTAGGAATCGGCAAGCCTCAGGCGCCTCTAAGCGTACTGCAGAACAAGCTGAGTTATCCCCAATACGTCGGGGGGGATTGCCATTGATAGACTTGCAACTACGTACACCAATTCTGCCGAAGGAGTCTGAGGTTGCAGATACGGAATGGAGGAAGCATGCGGAAGCAATTGCAAGGTCGTTGCCCAGAAGACCTCTGCGAGGCGGTTTGCAGTCAAATAGAGCACGGAAGCCTCATGATACGGCCAAAAGTGGAGGTTCCGCGCTACATCAGCCACCGAGTCAGCTTCAAAGGCCCTTGTCGCCCAGAGAACGTGGTGCACCGGAGGCCGCGGGTTCTGATCCTCCGCTCTTTCACCAACGCTTTTTGCCCAAGGAGAGGCGGGATGGAGATGATGAGCGGCGCGGTAGGGCGGCGATTATCCAGCCCAAGCAATCAGTCTCTGAGGACATTAGTCGAAGCGAGCTAGCAGCAGCAATTGCACGGGGTTTACCCCAGAGACGTCGGGGACGGTGTCGGCCGCCGAAAGCAAGACCAGACACTAGCGGTGCCTCCAACATAGGAGGTTCGGAGCAACATCCTGCGCTGACTCACCGAGACGAGCCTCCGAGAAAACAAATCCGAGCTGGAACCCGAAGGCGGAGAAGACGGGAGTTGCAGGCCGAAGACCTGGCGAGCGTGTTGCGCTTCTTGGAGGAGGAATTTGCCGTGAAGGAGAGTCTGTCCAACGAGCAGACGTGGTGTACGCCAATACCACATGAGAGAAAGGTGTCGACCGTGAGAACCTTGTACAAGGAGTTCCACGATGTCGACACGCTGCCAATATGGACTTGCATGCTGTGCTACCGTAAGCGCACGAAAAAAGAGTTGAGAGATGTGACATGGGACCAATGGATGTCGAGCTGCGTCGAAAAGGAGAACCGCTCGCCATTTTTATGTCGGAGCTGCTTTCCTGTGGGCGAGACCTTCTCGGCATGTGCGGAGTGCTCTCGTTGCTTGAGGCGGGGTGTTCTGTCGCCTGCGGCCCAGCTTCACAGACGTATTGGGTGTGAGCATATGTTTCCTGAAGAGCTGAAGGGTCTCACTCCAGTTGAGGAGAAGCTTATCGCGCTGAACTCATGTTACGGTTTCGTCACAAGGTATAGCATTGCGAGCAGCCAGAAGCAAAGTGCCTGGTATCCGAAGCACATCAAGGGCCACATCACGGTGTTCCCGAACAATGTGCAGGAGCTGGCCACAAAAGTGCTCCCCCACCCGCTCGTGCAAGTTATGGAAGAGATCCATGTCTCGTGGCAGGGTGCGGAGAAGCCAGCGCCAAGCGACCTGTCCGGCTTATTGTCGGTGAGGCGACGAGTCGTTGAGAGGGCGCTCGTCTGGCTGAAGAAGAACAACCCGCATTACGCCGAGATCGAGATTGACGCGGCGGAGATGGAGAGCTGGGGCGCGCCGCCGCATGGGGTGCCGCCGCTGGTGTACGATCGCATGGAACGGAATGAGCCAACGGCATGGGAAAAAACGCGAACGGCGCAAGTTGTTCCGCCAACGGAGCGCGGCATGGACGACGAGGGTTCGTTGGAGATCGAGGAGGTCCTCGCTCGTCTTAACCGAGGAGAAGACATGCCCAGTGGCGAGACCCAAGGGCCGGAGCTGAGCCAAGACGAAGGTGGTGGCTGCCGGAGCGAGGCCGAGTCTGACCGATTGGGAAAACAGATCAACGAAGTCACATCATCGGGTATGTTTGCTCTGGACGGGCCGCCAGATGTTCCCGATGTGGAGAAGCTCTTGTTTGCCTGCAATGCTGTGAACGGGGATGCGGCGGCTGGGGGAGGCAAAGCGGGCCCGACGACACGAGTGGAATCGGCGGAGAGACGGCCAGGGCTTGGTGACGGATATGAGCCATACATTCACGTTTCTCGGGGCGACGAATTCGCCGACACATTTGATGCCTCGTTCTTCGCGAAGACGTTCCCCACGCTATTGCCCTTTGGCGTCGGGGGCCCGCGGTTGGTGGAAGAAGCCGCCCTAAGCGTGGGAAGAGGTGCCGATATGGGCGGAGCAGAGGTGGCGGCGCAAGACCTCGTCTCTTCCCGTAACATGAGTCTGCGAACGTGGGCCGACATCACGCTCCAGCGCCATGGTGGCCGATTTGCGACGCATCACATCTTTGCATTCCTTGTGTTCAACATGAGTGTACGGTCGAGGAACCGTCGCGTCAGCATGTTGAGCGTAACGAGGAAAGATTTCCGCAAGATAGAGCGCATTGTACGGTCGCTCTCGGCAGACAGGTTAGCAGCGGCAAGGATCGAGTTGGAGAACTCAGGAAAAACGAGTGACGAGGGCGTGAAGGAGCTTTTGAGAAGTCTTTCCTTGTACGGCTTCCGACAGCCTATGTCCAGAGAAAATCGCTTGAGTATGCGGCGGAAGATACAGTCGCTTGTTCTTCGTCATGGCGTGCCGGCGATCTGGTTCACGCTCAACGAGATCTCAGTGGCGCTCCGCGCTCTGGATCAGGAGAACAGTCAAGTGTCATTCTTCATATTCATTATCCTATTTGAAGTTAAATTACATGTCCATATTATTCAGTTCCAATTTTAGTCCTAGCGACGGCGTTGCTTTCGACGGCGATTCCGGAACAGCTGGTACACTTGGCGCATCATCGTCAATAACTTCAATATCTTGGGTTCGCACAGATGATGAAGATTGGTTGATTTGTGTCGACGGAGGCGTGTAAGTCCTTTCGTCCTCATCGAAATCCATTTTTGTGTGCGTGCTTTCTACCGAGTCTTGGCTTGAAGTTGATGAACGTGGCTTTTTGGATGGACTTGATTGGGCCCGGCCACCCCAACGGTCCTGCCTCTTTTTAGCATTTGATGGTGTTGCAGGTGTGTTGTAGGACGGAGGTTTCGGAAGGTATGTTAAATCCAAGATCCGGACAGCAAGTTGGTTCGTTGAAGTGCGGCCTACTACTTTAGCTGTGACACTAACAAAGGAACCGGTATTTGGAACAATCATATTTTCCCACCGCCTTCCGCCTCCAAAATAGCATGTAACGGAAAATTCGATCGGTTCTGCCTTGGTAGCGTCGTAGATGGAGCTGGTGAGTTCAAAGTTACGAAGCGTATATTGTTCTGCCGGTGCCACGTTTCGGTCACCAACAAATATTATGAGACAATATTCGCCAGGCGGCCTCAGACGATGAGAGATATCTGGCTGCAATATAATCTTCGTACTCATCCGGGATGTTAGGAGCGGATTCATCTTAGAATCGGAAGCCAGTTCGATCTTGCCCTTTGAACAGATATTTAAAGAGATACATAAAGACATGAGCGGAGAGACAAACATCAATATGTATGTGAGAGTCCATATAGAGCAATAGAGAAGGCATATATGGTACGACCCATGCATCTTCCGGTTCTCGACGTCGAAAATGCACCCGACCTTGCGAATCCATTGTTGTGCGATCTGATGTAGGCTGAGGAAAGCCAAATCTACAGTATCCGTTTTTATTGCAATAAGCATTTTTTCTGGAGAGATGGCTTCGACTGTGTATATTGGACCGGAGAACTGCAGCACGGAGCGCGGCATCGGCGGGTAATCGTGGTAGTTCAGCGGAGATTATCATATCCAGAGCTTCTAAGGTAGGCTCTGGCGATACCTAGTGCAGAATTAATCAGTTCTAAGGACTTTGCTGAGATAGAAAACATTACGAACCTTGACCAGCATATGACAATGCGGTAAACCCCGTTTTTGGAATTCAACCACGCTAATAAAATATAAAATAGTTCCAAAATGATCCTTGATAAAGTTTTTCAGATATTTCATTCTTAGATTGAATGCACGGCAGACAATCACCGGTATGTCCGTAAAGACCTGACCAGGCTTCATATAGGAAGTAATTTCAGGCCAATTAGGATTCGTTGTCATTGTGATAAAGAAACTTGGCTTGCCGAATGTTCGAGCAAGAGCTAAAGCATCAGCCACTTGTTCAGAGGCCCATGCTCGGGACCCTGTAAAGGTAGACGGTAACCTATTTGGCATCCAATCTGCCCTTAGGTGATCGGTTACATGGTCTAGGCCTGATGTTTGAAGCGTTCGCCCGTATCTCAAGTAATGCAGTCTCGCATCCTCAATCCTGGAAAACATATCTACCAAATATTCACAGGTAAGGCGGCCAAAATAACAAAAACGCGGCTCACCAAGAAGTAGACTGCGGTACCATTGCTGCTGCGTTAGCTGGTGTCGGTCATCGGTCTCATTAGAGTTGGAGTTAGATGACTCCGATATTCCCCAACCGGGACTACCATGTGGGAAGAATAACGGATACTGGAGAGGTTCATAATGCCGGGAAAGGATATGCATAAAGTGGCATTGTCCACTGCGAGTAAAATAAAGAACTTTCCGGGGGTTGACCCTGCTCAGATTTTGCATATTAACAATCGCAGCTACTTCTCCATCAGCTGGAAAGTCTCTCAATTCTACCGCAATTGGTATAGCCTCAGGGTCGACAGTGGACATGGCACGGCGAACAGTGTGTACATATGGATTAACTCTTTCCAGCAAATTGCGAACCTTCTCCACGGCAATCAAAGGGACCCGCTTAGTCGTTGCAGTGCGTGATCGAGCTGATTCATCGTAAAATACTACGTCACCCCATGCACATTGGAGC
Source organism: Ilyonectria destructans (assembly GCA_020740775.1). Classification (NCBI taxonomy): domain Eukaryota; kingdom Fungi; phylum Ascomycota; class Sordariomycetes; order Hypocreales; family Nectriaceae; genus Ilyonectria; species Ilyonectria destructans. Next base: position 211,676 of record JAHEWK010000038.1, read on the forward strand.
GGCGATGGGGTGCATGGGGTAGCCTCAGCCGAAGGCTGTGTGTCCGCGGGCCGGGAAGCTATTACTACTACTGCATTATCTACGTACTGATCCATTGGCATGGCCATTCTTGGTATTATGTGACATGTACGGATTCCGTGTGAGCACCTGTCGTTTCCTAAGCTCCTGATCCCTCATCTTCATCTTCATGCCATCCGGGGGAGACCCGTAGACCAGGTGATTACGATCAAATGGTGCATCCAACATCAGACCCTCGAGCGTTTTCACGCGAGAGACAGCCACGTAGCTTAAACCAGTCTGAAAGTCCCGGCAGGACAGATCTGTAACTATCATGTCTTCGGTGATGCTTTGTGACTTGTGCACGGTAATTGCGTAGCATACGATCAGGGGAAACTGGGTGCGAGCGCAAAGAGTGGCTCCGATGAGGAAGTCCCTCTCCACTGGGAGAATCGGCACAATCTTCCTGCCATCAGCGGTGGTCAGGAATAGGGATGCATCGAGGTAAATTACCAGGAGGTAAATTACCAAAACCCCTAGGTAAATGACTGTCATAAACCCGAGGTTTATGACCGTCATTTATCACGTGCTTCCAAGCACTATTTGGTGACTACGGAAATATTCGTCAATGCCATGAAGTTTAGGACGGCCTCCCTGATTGGTCATATTGACTCAGTAATGACCATAAATAGTTGTTGTCGGTGAAGAAATCTCAACAGCAAAGCATCGGGGGGTGATGAAGCCTCCTCAGGGGTCGCAACAACTCATGGTCTTCCCCCGCTCCAACCCCTTTTGGGATACTCACTAAACCCAGTTAGGAAGGAGGTTTATGACGGTAAATTACCCGTCAGTTGGGGTTTATGACGTCAATTGGTAACTTGGGGTTTATGACGTCAAAAACGCATCCCTAGTCAGGAATACCGGTCCGCTGTATTTGTCAAACTCCATCATGATAACACAGGGAGGGTCTTGGATGGGGTCGGCCCCAGGTGCCCAGCCGATATCGTAAACCATACCGCGAGCGCCGTTGCAGAGGCCAACTGGCTGCCAAAGGTTGGACGTCAGCATTAGACGGGCGCCAATGCATATGGGAATCTGCTTTGCAAGGTTGCCCGCCTTGTCATCGGGGGCAGCAGCCGCACCAGGGCCGACGTTCTTAGCCATGACCTGGACGACTGGCCGGCCGAGGCGGTCGAGGTGATAGTGGTTATACTCGTTCACCCTATCTTTGGTAGCGTATACTCGCAAGGCGCTGGAAAACCTCGCGACCTCTCGATCGTCTAGCTTTGCCTGCACGCGGGTGGACAGGAGCTTCCAGGACTCCATAGATAGTTGGAGCAGCCGCAGTTCCCCGAGAGCTGTGCGAAACGCCTCCTGGTCGTCGCCGCGCTGCCTCTGAACAACCTTCAAGAATACTGATTTATCGAAGCGCCTATACGCGTTCCTGCCTTTGATCTCTACTCCCTGCACCTCTTTGTCGTAATAAAGTGGCTTCTGTAGCACAGGGGGAAGCTGGAAGAAGTCACCAACCAAGAGGATGTTCAGGCCGCCAAAGAACTCCTCATTCCTGTTCGGGAACGCCTCGCGGAGACGGTCATCGATCCACGATAGCTGACGCAGCCCTAGCATGCTCTTCTCATCGATGATTAGGTACTTGATATCCTTCAGCTTCTTCTGGAGCTGGGTCTTATCAACGGGAGATAGGGGCTTGAAGCCCTTATTGATTGGGAGGTGTAACAGGGAGTGCAAGGTAGTGCCCGATATCTGGTTTCCCGCGACGCCCGTTGGCGCAGCACGCCAAACAGGTGTCCCCCTCCCCCCTGTCGCGGATTGGAGGTGCGCGGAGAGCAGGTTGATGAGGTATGACTTGCCAGTGCCGCCTCCGCCATCTACGTGGAGTAGCAACTGAGAGGGATCCTGGGTCAGGAAGTGGCCCATCACCGCATCGTATACTATGCGCTGCTCTGGATTTAGGGAATCGCGAGCCTCCAAGGGCTGATCATTCACATCAAGGTCAAGGGTGTTTTCCGCTTTGCGTTGCTTCCAGTAGTCGCTGTTGAGAATGCCATCATCGGCATACCGCCCAACATGAGGGGTCCAATCGTAATTGATGTCAATATCTCGGCGGCCGAGGATGTCGATGTCCTCTTCCTCCAGTGGGCGGTCAGGTAGCATGCGGGCGAGTTCATGCCAGTCCTCCTCCGCGATGGGCTCCTCATGGACCTCAAGCTCAAATTCATCCTCCTCTGCCGTCAATTCATCTGTATCTGGCTCCCCATAATGATCGTCCGCATGGGTATCGTGGTGCTGTCTGCAGTGCATGTACGCAGCCGTGAAGGAATCGAACCGCTGCCCGCCCACAACGAGCAACTCTTCTGGAGAGCGATGTGGATGAACCATCATCAATTTAACACGGCAGAAGTCGTTAAACTGGGAAGAGGCCTCCATAGATTTGTATCGAGGGAAGTAAGACAGGACTCTCTTCTTCGCTTGAGCAGCGAGTCTCCTCCACGTGTTGAGATTGTACGATTGCAGGTATTCGAGATAGGTTATATCCTCATGCTGGTCCTTTCTCTCTAGATATTTCCTGTAGCTGCCGATGGCCTCGTTGACATCTCCGTCCACACGATACGAACGTGCCTGTCGCTCTAACGGACGGCAGTCCACGGTGACAACCATACGGGTGCCTTCTTGCAGCGGAATGTTAAGCAGCAGATGGGAAATCTCCTGCGCCGAGTAATCTCTCTCGGCAATCAGCTTGTTCATCAGGCGAGAGGAGAAGGACAACAGGGGCTGAACGTGCGATGTGTGAGGCAAGACCTGGTCTGCAAGCCTGGCGAAAGACTCGGTCTTCTTCTCAGATTTACTGCAATACTTCGCAGCGTACGTAATAACCGCCTGTAAGCTGGTGCAAGGAGATATGTCGATATTGGCTAGCCAGCCTAGGATAATCGCAGGATTGAAGTTATTCATGAGGCTGTCATTCCGGGCCGCCTCAAAGACATAGTACGACCTGCCTTCCTTCCTGATCACTGCGGCCAGCTCCCGCAAGGCACGAGGGAAGTCAAAACGACACTCCCTCTCTGGATTGGCAACGTTGGCCGCCTCGATATCCGCAGCGGCACCTTCCATGTCCCTCGCCAGATCACCGGTTCTCTTCCTCACGCGCAAGCAGTACGTGGTATTGCACTTGTGGCGCTGGCAACGGTTGACGATTTGTGAGAGCCGCAGGAATGTCATCTCTATGCTCAGGGGATCCACGCTCAGGGGATTACCCTCACCCTGAGGCATAGTCCTACTCGGCTCAGGGTTAATAGCAGTGACGTGGAATCCCCATGTGCGTGCAAATACATCACGAGCCGCTTCGTCCTCCATGTCGGCCCCTGGACAATTATCCATCCAGTACAGGCCGTGGTTGTGTGGGCTACCACGGCCTTGCCATTCGTACCGATCCCAGTAATCTGTGATGCTGAACTTCTTACTTAGCACGATATCCCGAAAGAGGGTGTATCGGCGGTAGAAGTGGAAAGCAGCAATGTGAGGGTTCTGCCGCAATAGGCGGCGCGATAGAGCCATCCTCTCCGGCTCGGTGGCGGCTAGCCAGTCGTCATACTGGGGCATATGCTGGTAGAGACTCCGCCAGTGTAAATCTGCCGGGCTAAACGTGATGAATGCACCAGGACAACCAAGGTTATAGGCATAGGCCTCGAGGTCCTGCCTCTTTTTGTTCCAGAATGGACGCGTACCGCGAATAGAAACCGCATGCCTTGTGATCGAGTTGATCAGCGCCTGCGCCTCGGGGTCCTCGCTGTGTTCGAGCGCCTGAATGAGTTGCTCTCGCGTGAGCGGCTGATGCCTCCCATCATGTTGCTTCACGAAGAATCTGGACCGTGAACGTGCCTGTGACCGCATTAGTGTGTTGAAGGCGACGAAGCGGAAGGTCGGGTGGCGTGCAAAACGCCCGTCGTGCCAGCGCATCGCGTGCTCGACGTAATCCTTGTAATCAATGGAGCGTAATCGAGGTTCAACAAAGTCGGCTCTACCGTCAGGAAAGAGGCAGGGAAACGCCAAGGAGAGTAGGGCATGAGAGCGATTGAACTCATTAATGGGTGTGTGTCGTATATTCGGGAGCCGCAGCTCGTGTTGCGCCTGCACCTGGAAGCTTGTGGAAAGCCCTGAATCAACTTCTGATTCTCCGGCGAGAATAGACCGCAGAGCATCGAGTTCCGTGTCCTTGGCCAACAGGTCTGGCACTGCAGCCTCGTCCTCCAGGTCAGGCTCTGCCTCCTGATCTTCCTCGGGTCCAACATCCGCAGCCTCCACCTGACTCTGGGGGATGGCATGCAGGACATTGCCATCTTGGGGCAATTGATTCAGCCTCTCTTCGTCGATGACGATGCATCGATAGCCAGGATGATGGCGGCGGAGGTAGTCTAGCCATATGACAACCGGCTGGCGGCGGACGCGGAACTGGCGGGTGAATTGCCGGCTAAGAATTGCGTGAGACGACGTATTGGCAGGACGTAGTAATTCAGCCGAAGGCTGACTCTACATTAGTTCTTAAGTTTTCCCGAATAATGAGGGTTTGGTGCAGACAGGGATAAATAAGTTTCTCGGGATCTGATTGGTCCAAATTTTGTATTGCCAGTCGCTAAAGAAGGCTGGATTGGTTGGCAGCTGTAGAAAAGGTGGGTATCCGCAAGCCACCATCTGTCACTGCTTCTTTGTTTACTTCTTTGTTTACTTCTTTGTTTATCCGTACCATCGCCAAATTTGCCTGGCGATCTGTTCGTTTGCTTGGCCAAGCAACCTTTCTTCCATTATCGATCCCGATGCACCGTATGACTGAGGATGGATTCCGATTCTAGGGGTAATATGAGCCCTGGATCTGATTTTGGAGTCTATTGCCCGTCTTGCAACCAAATAAAACCAGCAAGTGACTTCACTAGCAGGAGGAAATGATGGAAATCTGCCAATCAAACTACAGCCTGCCTGGAATGCCGGGACCAGCGCAATTCCGAGGTAACTGACATCATTGGTATAGTCTATATGCCTCCCTAACCTGATCAAGCGTGCCAGATCCAAAGGTGCGGTCCTGACGTTGAGGCACCTGGCCGTCCGTCCTTCCTCAGCTGAGAGATCTGCCCCGAAAAGAACCGACGGAGATGCTGGCCTATCGCCTCCTAATGAGAGATCTGGAATCCAGCCTACATCGCCACTGAAGCTACGGCAACTTCATACAGCTAGGAGTTTATTCGGAGAGTCAATTAGCCAGCCGCACATAGTGCTGGGGACTCCAATTCCACCAACCCAACAAAGCATGCGGCATTTCCGTGCTCTAGCTCCCTCACCTCCCGTGCAGCCAACGGCGCATCCAATTGCCTTACATTCTGACCCATCTACTGTCTGAAGCAGCACAATTGGTTTGGATTACTCTTACTTGGCTGCTAGGTTCTACAGGGCCGGGAAGCATCCGAGACCCTCCCTGTGTTATCATGATGGAGTTTGACAAATACAGCGGACCGGTATTCCTGACCACCGCTGATGGCAAGAAGATTGTGCCGACTCTCCCAGTGGAGAGGGACTTCCTTATCGGAGCCACTCTCTGCGCTCGCACCCAGTTTCCCCTGATCGTATGCTACGCAACTACCGTGCACAAGTCACAAAGCATCACCGAAGACATGATAGTTACAGATCTGTCCTGCCGGGACTTTCAGACTGGTTTAAGCTACGTGGCTGTCTCTCGCGTGAAAACGCTCGGCGGTCTGATGTTGGAACAGTTGGATGCACCATTTGATCGTAATCACCTGGTCTACGGGTCTCCCCCGGATGGCATGAAGATGAAGATGAGGGATCAGGAGCTTAGGAAGCGACAGGTGCTCATACGGAATCCGTACATGTCACATAATACGAAGAATGGCCATAGCAATGGATCAGTACGTAGATAATGCAGTAGTAGTAATAGGTTCCCGGCCCGCGGACACACAGCCTTCGGCTGAGGCTACCCCATGCACCCAATCGCCGCTCCAATGTGCATGGGGTGACGGAGTATTTTAAAGTGGGACTATTCATAAAGTAAGGCTTATGAAAGTCACATGATCGTTCCCTCAAAATAACCAACCAACCATACTGGTGACGCGCGCTTTCGCACGCTGATGCCCTGAAACGCCACGAAAGTTTGCTGAGCCATCCATCTAGGAGAAGAGTTCAAATCGTCAGCATCTACCCAGAAGTAAAGCAGCAAACGAATTAGCCAGAATCCATTTGCGGCTTTCCTGCTAAGATCAACGATGCGATCTCTATTCGGGATGTTATCCTTCGATCATGGCCACCTGCCCAGTTCGCTTTGAATTCCACTGTGAAAGGGCTCCCGCGAAGCTCAAATACATTCACAATATTCCCCGCCGTCTTGTCACCGCCGATGCCCAAGCCGCACAAGAAGACGCTGGGTATATCAATCGCTTTGTGGATGCACTACGGCCCATCATGAAAGAGCATGAAGCTGCCTGTCGCGCAGCCTCAAATACTCTATGCGGAAATTGTGGCTCGCCCACTGTGACAGTCTTGCAGACCCCCATGTCCTGGCTTCACATTGTGGAGGATCCTTTCGTTGCTATATGGGCTAATCCGGTATGCGGGAAAGGCGAATGCGAAATCCAGATACGGAAGCAAGTCGAGGACATGATGTCCGTGGTTGTACGAGAGGGTCAGGGACGAGGAGCTTCGGAACCTAGCGCCTCTATGGAAATTATGTCTTGCAAGATATGTGGGAAGACGGAAGCGACCAAGAGATGTGGGCGATGCAAAGTTGTGGCATACTGTGGGAAAGAGCACCAGAAGGCGGACTGGAAGGTGCATAGGAAGATTTGCGTTTCCAAGGACGGGAAAGCAACTGAGAAAGGTATGTCCTCTGGGGCGAGCGAGGTTATGCATAGAATTAATATTTGCTACTACAGAGATGCTACAGAGCTAGACCGAGGTCATGACGTGAATCACTCCTTTTGTTCGACTGTAGTACAGCTAGGGACTCTTGAATCTTCAAGCCATGTAGCAATTGTTTCCTTCTCAAGCTCTTGCAGTCTCTGCATTTCAGTTAGTAACCGAGGATCAGGTCCGAATTGGAGGTCTTTCATGTCGATCTTCTGCAGGAGATGAAGGCCTTCGGAGGATCGAAGTCTGGATAGCTGGACATATGTCGAGCAAAACTTCCTGTGACGGTCTTGTCCCCGTATGGTAGGGTCATCTCTGATGTCGAGGATCGCAGCTGTGAGGGTCGAGCCTTGTACCTTGTAGTCGGTGAGGCAGAAGGCCGGGCACATTGGAACTTGTTTTCTTCGCACAGAGTAACCTTTCAGGGTAATAGACCGCTCTAATGGGAACACGGGCGTGACTGAAGATTCCAGGCCTTCGAATCCACACGCTTTTGACTTGTCATGTCTAAATATAATACATGCAGGAGGTCTGGTACACATGACATAGAGGTCGTCGATTTGAAAGAATTCGGCTAATTGGAAGGCGTTAGATAGGCCCGCCGCTCTTTATGGGGACGCAAACTTGCCGGTCGGATCCACCCCGACGCCTATAGCAGTTCCTGCGGCTCCATTGACCTGCCCTATAAGTGTACAGGCGTTGGTTAATATTACTGCAGGCATATTTGGCGTATATAAAAAGAGTCCAGGGAAGGGAATCTTCGTGCCCTGGTCCGGCAGCTGAAGCAAGCTATCGGCACGGAGTCGTAAATTCATCGTCCCGGTGGATTTGGTTCGCGTATGGAGCGCAGGGAAGACATAGATTTTTTGGGATCGGCTGTGCGCGAATAGCTCCATCCGAATACGATTCACCTGGTGTCGAAGAGAGTTCAGCTTGACGACGGTGGTCGTATCCTCCAGTTGAGGTGCGGCGAGGGATGTGATAACTTTGGAGTTGAGGAGAGCCAGGTCATCTTCTGTTAGTGTCGCCGCCCTTGCTCGGGACAGGAAGTCTCGGAACGAGGCGTCTTCTGATTGCCTCATCTGCTCATTCAAAATAATGACTTGTTTGAACTGATGCCAGATCAGTCGGCCATTCTCGTCTTCATTGTTGCCGGTTCTAGGCTCCTTCCATAGTGCTGGGCCCCGAACAGGCGGGAACTGGAAGAAATCACCCATGAGGATGACGATGGGCAGTCCGCCGAAGAAGTCAGTCGACGTCCTGTCGAGGGATCGGGCAATTTTGCAGTGGTTATCAACCATGCTGAGCGTGCTGAGATCCACCATGCTCACCTCATCGATGATCATGATTGTCTTGCGGGACCAGAGCCTTCTCACACGAGGCTTCATGGCCGAGCCTCGCGAGCGATTAATGGAGATCCCCAGAGACGTGTGGTATGTGTTCCCGCCGATGTTATCGGCTGCGGCACCGGTCAGAGCCATGAGAATGACCTCGTCTTTGCGTCTGATGAGATCCATCCCAGCCACGATCCCCTTGATAACCTGGCTCTTACCTACGCCGCCTTCGCCTCCAACGTAAAGGAGGGTCTGCTGCCGCTTCGACGTATCATAGGCACGATCCCCCCAGGCCAGCGCTTCGGATAGCACCCTCTCCACGACTAGCCGCTGTTTTCTATTAAGGGGAACATGCTCACTGAGTATTGAAGCGAGAGACGCGCCGGTGGGTTTCTCGCCAACTTGACACTGGCGATCTGCGACGGCGGGAATCATGTCTAATCCAGTTAACACGGGATGTATGATGCCATTCCCGATTTCTAAATTAAAATCGTCAAACTCAAAGCCAGAGCCCGTTGCGGCCGGAGTCGTAATCCCTTTCTCGCCAAACTTGGCGAGGCTTTTCAGGCGACTCTCCCAACCATGGAGCGTGGATGATGGGAGGAACCTGAGGCTGGAGCTCTCATATGCCGGGGTGTTGGAGATAATGAGTGGCCGAAGGTTCTGCATCAACAGACCCTGAGTACGGGTTGTTCCGCGGGCCAATGCAGGGATACGTCGTCCAGTCATGAGGGCCTCTCGATCCCACGCTTTAGTAATAGAGTGGTAGGCTGCGATCAACGTCTCCGCGCTAAAACTCTCATCTCGAGTGTGGAAGAATTCTTCGTCTTCTTCGATATCGGAGCCAAAATATACAGGCTCCACGTCGTCAGCATCGGGGTCAAGTGAGTGGCCGGCATGGTCTGCTGACTTCCACAACTTTGAATCAATTTCGCAGTCTTCCTTAGACTTCCGCAGCAGCTCAATGTTCGCCGCAAAGCATCGATTATGCGGCGGGAGCGTAGGCTCTACCGCCGCCCATACTTGAGCGCAGGCATCCCGCGTCGTCGCGTACCGTCGGAAGAGAGATAACAAGTTGTCCCAGGGAACAAATAGCCCCAACAATATCTCTGCCATGTCGTTCACGATCGCCGCCGTTTTCGGGTGGCCCCCGGGGACGGAGTCTTCTGCGGCTTGGAACTCGGTCAGCTGTCCGTTGAAGGCGACCGTGGCGACCTGGGATGGCGTGCGAGCTAGACGCTGAACATGTGTGGCACACCTGGGGTGGTTTGGGTCATACTCCACGTCCTCTGCGATAGCCTCACGTATATACATGGTCCGTACGAGCATACAGTATTCAAACAACGCCAAAGGAGCCAGGTGCGGGCCACGCCATTTATAGTTGTCAAATATGCTGACGGGAGCCGTGTCCCCGGCTTCATATGCGCAGGGTTCTTCCCCCATAGGGCCAGAGGAGTTAGCGCCTGCAGGGCTGCCTGGCTGAACGATTGCACGCACATACCGCCTCAACCACCAGAGGTTTACCCGGACGAAGTTGTAGTTGATCGTGTAATAGGTCGGTAGCCGGAGCAGAGTGCTGGCGACCTGGACCCCGCTAATCTCGCGGTCATGGGAGAGGGTGTTGAAGCAGCGCCACGCAAAATTGTCCATACCCTTCTCTCGAAGTCGTACGTCTGTGGCTGTTGGCGGCTCAGCAACCTTCGCACTTTCAATGGACTGTTTCAACAAAGCCGCCTTCGCTACCATCTGCCATGGTGAGACATCGTCTTTCGTGGCGTAGTTGGTGATGTAGTAGATCAGAGACAGAGATTTAGAGACGGTTGGAATCCAAGAGATATCTTGATTCGAACGGACACAGCTGGCTATGGCAGGGTTCCACGGGTTAATCCAGCCATGATTTCGAGCGAGGTGAATCAGTCCGAACTCATCTACTCTGGAGGTAGGAACCAGATCTCGGGGCATACCGAACCGACAAGTGTTTTTGCCCGAGCCAGTTTGTCGATATTTAAAGCAGGTCGAGAGGTGATTTCTTGAATGGAGCTGCTTTCGGCCTGCTACGGAGTTGCTGTCATGGGACAATTTGAGGTGGTAATCGTCATCCGATTCTAGCTCCTTGGTCGAAGGCGCCACGCTCGGAAGGCTCACCTCAGGGTCCAGTGGAATACTCTCATCTACTCCTTGTATGATGGTCGACTCTAGGTAACGGATCATGCGAGCAGAAAACTGGTCATCCTTGAGCAGCCGATCTCGCAAAGTAGTGAAACCAAGGTTACCTCTAACCCATGCTAGTGCGTGCAGGTGCAGCATTCCTCGGCCATTGGTCTCAACAACGGCAAAATGGTTCGAAAGATCGCCAAGGATCCCAATTCGGCCGGTATTCGTGGCGAGAAGGCCGTCTAGGACGGCTTTGCAGACATGATGGAAGAACTGTGCAACAGCAACCGGGTTCGAGGTCGCTGTGGCCTCACGGATTGCGGCATTCGCAGCCGCAAAGGTGTCCCCAGAATACTCTACACCAGCCAAAATTAGAACCAGAGGATTTCGCAAGTCCGAGGGGTTGATGGTCATCCAAAAGGCAGGCATCCCATACCGTACGATTAAACCTCGAATCTCGGCGCGCATCCTTAGCTTCTGGGCGAAAGACCCAGGGACTTGCATCCCGATAGTCTCGATATTCCGCAGAAGTCGCCGAATGATGGGATCCTGGATTTGCTGGCTGGTTGCAACAGTCTCCGCTGCGTCTTGCAACTGGTCAACCGTTAGAGAGGCAATGTCATCCGCCGCTGACCTCCAGTGCTGACGATTGATGAGGAGAGCATTTCCTAGTGACGACTTCCGGAGCTGCAACACGTCATATAATAGGTACATGAAGCTCCTGTGCCGTGCGAACCTGTAACTATTAGAAGGGACAAGCGATGCTTCTTAGAGATAACATACCTTCTGCTGTGGTGACTCAAAGCCCACTCAGCAAAAGCCTCGAGCGATACCGGGACCGCACGCTGGTCTAGATGGCCCCCAGTACCCGTCGGAAACAGAGTTGGGAACGCAGCGGTAAAGTAGCGGGAATCAGTCCAGTGGTTTACCAGCGTTGTCTGCCCACGGACTGTGTAAGAGATTGCCGGCACCCTTTGGTGATTGAGTGGGGGCATATCTACTATCTCGTTTCTAGCCGAGTCGCGGTCTCTTGGTGCCGCTGGTCGGTTTGCGACTATGCTGAACAAGGTGTCCAGTGTGCGTATATTAGGGTCCTGGCGTTCTCCGTTGATGTCCGTGGAGACGGATCCGGTCATCAAAGGACCACCGTTATCGGAGTTATTAAAGCCTTCATCTTGTGCTGCTTGGAGATCATTCTCGTAGTTGCCCGCCTGCAGGTTCACTGTGTATCCCTCACGCTCATGGTGATCGGACTCACCGAGACAAATGATGTTATCCCGCAGCTCTGATGGGATGAAGTCATCGCTCCACTCATCTATCATCGCATAGTTAATGGTTAGGTCGCCGTAAAGACAGTTATGCCGGACGAGGTATTGCAGAGCAGCCAGAACCTTCACCTTCCGAACAAGCAAGAACTGGTTCAGGTCGGCGTCCGCTGGGGGTCGGCCCCCTAACCAGAAAACTCTAATAAGGTTGTGCAATCTCAACTCTGGGCTGGGTAGGATCTGGAGCAGTGGCTCCGGGTCCTGTGGAATGACAATGAAATGACCTCGCAGTGCGTGGTAGTTGACCGGAGACGAGTGGCCACCGGGCCGCAATTTCAGGATGACTCCGAGAGGATGGCACTTTGCAATGAGGTATTCTTCGGCCAGCGTGAGACCTTCCAGAGGAGACGGGTAGTGCTGGCACAGGGTCACATTGACAAGATTCTTGGCTGAGAACTTGGGGATCGTCTCCCGGCTAAGTGCGGCGTGGCATGATGAGCAAACATCCCAGGTGCTCCCGTGCCAGCCGCAGTTATCGAGAGCACCTTCTAACGGCTGCAGCATAGGATCCCCGTTCTCAGCCCGGTAGATGTCTGTAATGGGGACGAATTTGCCGCAAGAACAACACACGCCTCTCTCGGCAGCAGCGGAAATCTGGTCCTCGTATCTGGCCACCGCTGCGCGTATATGCAAAAACGAGATCTCCGGGGGGAATGCATCTGAAGCGGTGGCCCGTGTTTCGAGCTCGTCACACAGGAAGCACAGGGCTTGATGCAAGGCCTCTCGTGCTCTGTCAGGGTCTGCCGTTCGTTGCCCTCCGGCTTTCGGACGTAAAGGTGGAGGATTATGTCTCTTTCTCCCCGAGCGTGGTGCTGGGCTGACTTTGTCGCGGCCCCGACTCGAACGCACCCGTGATGAACAATAAGTTTGAACTCTCCGACGTCGGCAGCCATCACAAGTCTTATACCGAATAGGATTCCACGGTTTCATGCACCCGGAGCACCATGAAGCCATCTTCGCTTTTAGCAGACACTAATCCCTCTGGATCAAGAGATATAGGGGCCAACTTCGTCATGATGATTAAACCTAGAGTTTGCGAAACAAGTGGAGAGACTCGAAATTTAAAAGCAGGTGGTGGATCCGATACGGTCAATTTAATCAGGGTAATAGTGTTTAAAGCAGATGATGATGTTGATGATTGCTTGGCCCGGTTGGACCGGGCCGGTCAGAGAGGGGTTTTCTTATTTTCTTACCCCCCTTTCTGACTAAGGTCATGATATCAGACTATCAGAGGTTTCGTAATACAGGGTCATCTTCCAACAGCAGGCATATCCATGTTTGGAAAAGACGGCATTTGTATGTCAAAATGCCAGGCAACGCAGCCAATCGGCAATCGGCAGGCAACGTGGCCAGGGGTAAGGAAGGAGCAAGCCACTGGGGCGCACGAGCACGCCCCTAACCCCACGGCAGCTCGGCGGGGCAAAGGCGGGGCAAATCACGTTACCGTACACGTTACCGTACAAATCAGCAAAGCCAATCAGAGGGAGTCTTGGCGCGGAGTTTGGCAGTGTGACGGCAGCCAAAATTCGCTGGCAGCTCGGGAGCGGTAGTAAACCCTTCCACTCATTCTTCGTTTCAGGGCATGGGATTCCTACACCTAAACCATGGTAGGGAGCATCCAGTTCGGCTCAACCAGTATTCTCCTGTGATACTGAAATGATCGAGTGACCGAGCTTAACCAAGCCTCCTTAGGAGAACGGGTTCCAGAGTCTCTACCACACGGCTTCATGATCAGGATTCTTGCCGGATACGTTTTGGTCCGGAAGAACCGCATTGGCAAAACTTGTACTTGTCAAACTAAGTTAGTTTTCTGCTTTTCCCACCAGCAGGCCAAACATTTCAAAGGGGTGAAACGCAGACTGGAAGGCGGTTAGCTCATACCTTGGGTTCGTAAGAAGGATTCCTAATCGTCGGGGGTTGAAAGGTAGTTCTCTCCATCCTTAGACCAAGACAGTCCTGCGCTGTGGCAGCTCCTTCGGAGATAGCTAATAGCGGCGAGCTTGTAACCAACAGTGACGGAGTCAAGTCCAAAGGTAGCTCGATTGATAACAGAAAATGTGAGGGAAATAACGTCAAGAGGGAACGACAGGCCGGAGGCGCGTCCCTGTTCTGATTCCTAGTCTATGCGTGTCAGACCGACAGCGCGTCCCTTTGGTAGAGGTAGCAAGGTGTCGGAGCAACAATGTTAGTCATGCCGAGACACACTTTTTGGCCGACGTCATGGGCCCGTACAGGAAGACCCAGAGAATCGAGAATATAAATTCCGGGTAGGTGATACTGACGGTCTATTTGATCTGCCCTTATTACGGTCAACCGGTATTTGTTGACTCCAACCAATCCTCCTCTGACCACCCCCCATTAGATATTACAGGCCCGGACAGTTCTATTCCCGCTCTATTTAGATCAGACCTTGCGCTTTTTGCCATAAAATGAAAACTTCTTAACCCTAAAGAGGTAGTAGGTTGCGGTGGCAATGAAGATATTGAACACCACGAAAGCCCAAACAATGCCAAAATTTCGCCACCGTTCGCTCCAGTAAATATCATTCCCAACTAGATATTGGTCCGCCACCTGCAGAGAACAGTATTGACACTTCTCGGTAGCATCCGAGTTCTGTAGTTGACCCGGAACCGTTTCCAAGTAGTCGGCGAGGTATTGGCCACAAGTCTGGCCAGCAGGGGGGTCGAAAATAGATGTCTCTGTATCAGAGCAAGTGACCTCACGGTCATGTAGGACCGTTGACACCATGGCTGCAACCCAATAGGAAAACGGCGAAACTCGGTACATAAAAGTCCAGAACCCAGGCAGGGCACTGGGGCTCTGAAGCACACCACAGAAGGTAAGGCTCATCATGGAGAGAAGCGTAACAACAGATCCTGCAGTCTGGGCATCCGGGAGCGCGGCGATCGTCATATGTGCAAAGGAGCTGGCGTAGATAAGAAGCTCGACGCAGGAGAGTAAGATGATGACTTGGCGTTCGGAACTTTGGATGCCAACAACCGGATAGTAGAAAGTGGCATACATCAAAATGCCGGCAAGTATTTGGTAAGGGATCTCCACGAGTATGTTGGCAATGAGGAAAGCCTTCCAGGAATATGCCTTGCTAGGTCGTTCCCGGACCTCATAAAGAGAGCGCTGAGTAACGAAAAGGGGTTGAATCTAGTGGCAAATTAGTTTTCCAGCTGCGAAGCCGTTTTCTGGGCTCGGGGCGAGACGAACCTGCTGTACCAAAATCGTAAAAATGGTGATCAGCATAAACACCGCATACAGAACGTTGTTCATGCCAGCCAAACTTCCTTCGGCTTGGTAAAATGAAAAGCCAATAAAGAGACCAGCGACGATGCACAACGTCAGTTTGGCGAAAATGTAGCTTGGGGTTCTCCAATATTGCTGGAATACTCGATGGGTGACGACCCCCAACTGCAGAATGAATGGTGCTGCGAATTCTGCTCCCTCTGCTGAAGAGACTTGGTCAGGGCCGGAGGACTCGGTATTGCCATGCGAAATGATATCCTCAATTTCAGCATCCACGCCTCGTCGTTGCGGGCTCGAATTCCAGACCTGGTGCCAGTCTCCGGTACCGTTGACCAGCTCGAGCATGTACTCGGCAGGGTTCTCGTCATTGCCACATTCCCGAGCGCCGTTTGTTTCAAAGTAATCCAACAGGGTACGGGAGTTGGGTCCAATGTCACCAAAATAGACTGTCCTGCCGCCCTTCGCGAGGAAGAGGAGACGGTCAAATTCCTGGAACAGGATGGCGCTGGGCTGGTGGATAGTACAAAGCACAGCTTGGCCTGCATCTGCAAGTTTCCGCAACAGGGCGCAAATTGACCAAGAGCTCTGCGAGTCGAGTCCGCTAGTCGGTTCGTCCAAGAAAAGGAGAAGCTTTGGCTTCGCAGCCAACTCAACAGCGATTGTAAGTAACTTGCGTTGTTCGACGTTTAATCCCTGTCCAGGAACGCCAACGATAGCATCTGCAAAGTCTCTGATATTGAGCATATCAATGATATCCTCAACATATTTGAACTTTCTTTCTTTGCTGACGTGTTTAGGCTGACGAAGAAGTGCACTGAACTGCAGGCTCTCTCGGACGGTCGAAGTCTCCAAGTGAAGGTCTGTCATGGTATTAGCCAACAATGCTTTCAAGTTTAGAGGGTCGATAGTAAATACCCTGTTGCTGGACATAACCAGTTTTGCGCTGAAAGCTAGCACCCAACGGACGCCCGCTTACAAGCATATCGCCTGTGATAACACCGATCGAGGTACGTTGAGCGAGAGCATCAAGAAGAGTCGTCTTTCCAGCGCCGCTGGAACCCATCAATGCCGTCAGGGTTCCCGGTTTGACCCACCCGGAGACATGGTCGAGCAACCTCCGAGGCTCGCCTTTGATCTCAATATCGTAGACAATGTCCTTCCAGACGAAGGTATCTGTTTGGGGTTGCATCGCAGCAAGAGCGCCACCTTCTGTTTGAGGTCTCTCTTTCGCGCCCTGTATCATTTCTTCGTCAGATACCGCGCCGCGAGCCCCCTTTTTGAGGTGTGCAGGGACGCGGCCGCGCAAGAAGACCAAGGCCTCCGCCGTCCCTTGCGTAACTGAGTTCAACTCCGTAGCGAGGAAATATATACCCATCAACGCAATAAGGAAGGCCATAAGAATCCCGAAATTTCGCCAAACGTGCGAGTAATGGTACTCAAAGCTGGCCGCGATGTATGAATCACCATTGACTGTGTGTCGGCCAGCGATAGCGCCAACAGCTGAGCAGATCCACGAGTTTCCGACGTTTGGCGAGTAGGAGGGAATTATGGTCGAACAAATGAATTCCCTGCCATGGAATTCATTTGCGATAAGGATCTCAAAGGCGTAGAAGAGCGGATTAATCCAACGGATCCAGCTGAACCAGTCATGCATCTGCGGGACGGCTACGACAAAGCCAGTATAAATGACCAGCGCAAGAACCAGAACTCCAGCGAGGGACATGGCTTGCGAAACAGTCTTGGTTATGGCCGCCATTGTCCTGAATACCGCAGCCATGATGAATGTTGCCATGTAGGAAATGAGGAAGTAGAGGAAGAACGGACCGGCTTCTCGGCGTAGTCCGGATAAGAAATATAGAACCAGATTGAACGCAACGGACGTGATGAACTTGATTGGAATATCTGTGATGATTCCCGCGATCGCCTCGGTAGCCGGATGGTAGAATGCGTACGACTTGTGCTTCTCGACAATCTCCCGCTGGTTGTAGAGGCTGGTAATCTCCGAGATAGCAGCAAGAGCATTGATCAAGACGGCCATGAACAATACCGCGCCTTTGGATGCTAGATTTGCCGTCGCATTGACTTGGCCGTAGTAAATGGACCCAACCACGATTGCAATGACGATCTGGCTTAGTACGGCGGCCAAGGTCGCCGACTTGTCGTTCCAGATGCGCTGAAAGCCCCGTCTTGTATTGAGTCTCACCTGCATCGGGACGCTGATCAGATATGGTGAACCCGGGCGGGTGTGCTTTGACTGGGCAAGCTGTTTCTGCTTGCGAAATTCTTGAGCGTTTGCGCCCGAGTCATCAACCGGGAACTCCTCTTGGTGCTGCTCAAGCTCTGTCTGCAGGGCTTTGAACTCGGGCGACCGTCTCCAGTACTCTTCGAATTCTTCGGGCGTGCGGGGTACCCTTTCTTCCATTCCCTTCCGGGGTCGTCTTTCGTCAAGATTAGTGACAGACGTTAGGAAATCCCCGGTTGTTTGACGTGACGCGCATTCCCAACCCTGCCTCTCGAAGAAGGCCCTTGCTTGACTTGATGGGCCAAAGTAAATTTGCCGTCCCTCGTACAGTACTGTAGCCTTGTCGAAAAGATCGTAGATAGATTGGCTAGCTTGATAGATAGCAACCGCGTTGGCTACCTCCGTCGTGTCGCAGGCGAAGCGTAATGTTTGGACGAACTTGAGGGCGCTCGCGGAATCTAATCCACGCGTACTATTAAGGAGTTAGTATGTGCTGTTGGACCGACTGGGTTGATACTTGCCTGTTATCCCATGCGAACAACGGCGCACCTGCAACGATCATTTCGGCAATGCTAACGCGCTTCCTCTCACCCCCGGACACGCCTCGGATAAAGTCATTGCCGACCTTCGTGTTGTATGTATGGCTCAATCCACACACAGTCATAACAACCTTGGCCGCGTATTGGCAGAATTCTTCTCGGGACATGCCATGGATCCTATGGCTCGGGGTTCGGCATGAAGCTGCAAACTCGAGTGTCTGCCCTACGGTAAGGTGAGGGAAGTGTTTGTCAACCTGTGGAAGAGCGTCTCTGTCAGCGACTGCAGTTCTTTCTAACCTTGATAGATTGCACATACTTCTTGGTTGTAGATGGCCTCGCCCTTGAATTCTTTCATCATAACGTTCTGGGGGATGCCGTTGTAGTTGATGTCTGCATCTTCATACAGTTCCAGGCCATGCAGCTCTCCACACATAGACTTGAGGAGGGTGCTGCATCCAGAGCCTGGTCTTCCCAGTACAATCAAAAGCTCCCCGCTTTTGACAAGCCCGTTGAAGTTGTGGAGAATCTGCTTGGGGGCCTTGGCACGGAAGCTCAGGAGTTCGCCAGGACGCAATGGGCTAGTCAGGTAATCGCCCACTGTGGATTGCAATTGGAGTGCTTCCCCGGTGCCAGAAACACCCAGGTTGCGAAAGGCGATTCCGGCTTTCCTGACCATGTGCCCTTGGTCTCTAAACTGCTGAACGAAATGCTGTAGCCATTTGGCAAGGTCGAACTGATCGCTTTCTGGGTTCAATGCGGGGTTACTTTCAACAGCCCCATCTGAACCTGTTTCCCTTGCCGTGTTAGATTGATGGGTAAGGGTCGTCGCTATTCTTGTCAACTCCCTCCTCTCATCCTCTCCGAGAGTTGCAAAGTCGCCATCTAGAGTGTTGCGTCTCGCATTGCTGACATTGGCAGAGTCTCCCGTCGGACGTAACTTGAGCGGCATAAACAAGGTGTCTGCCTCCTCGTCTCCTTCCTTGACATGGCGTGGAGTTATGGACGAAGTGTGGGACGATGAGGTTGCCGGAGGTGCTTGAGACTGCCCATTAGAAGATGGATCCATTTTGAGCTTGGGGCTCCGATGAGAGCGAATGTATTTGCAAAGAGGGTTCTGTCAAGTCGTTGTTGATGGTACTGGGGAGAGATTGTATGAGAAATCCGGGGAAGGTGAAGGGTATTATATACAATGCCGGCGAGAGATCCAGCCGTAGTGCCAACAGGGTGATCGGGCTCTAGGGCTCAATTATTCCCCGTCAGTTGGAAGGCTATCGTCGTTCTGACCTCCGTCGTCGCCGTTGAGTTCCGATGGTATTCCGTCCACAGCGGATGCTACATCATGGCACTAATGGGGATTGAGTTCAGCCAATTGCAAGCAGTTCTGTCCTTTCCGCACAAGGGTGTCTCAGCAGCAACGGGCGTCTCTGCGGACAATCCGACGGCAGTTATCTGCCGACGATTTCTCCCTTACGTCACTGGCAAGCACTGGTCTCGAGCGGCGCCAACATTGGAGACACTTTTGGAAGAACATGACAGACAAACTAGTCTCGATTTGTGCAAAAGCAGAGGCTGTAAAGAATGTAGCTTGATATGGCTGGTTCCATTTTTCCCAAATGCGCTTACGCATGTGAGTACTCACAAACGCAACGCACGTCACCATAATACGTCCATAAACGACCAAATTAGAGCCAACTTGGGTTCCTTATTCAAGTGGAGACTTAAACTATAAAACTGATATCTTTAGCCTTAAGTAATTTACCATATCGTATACGCGAATTTGGCGTGCTGATTTGGGTGTCCGGGTTGAATTGCAGCCCCCTTGTCCCGGTGTCGAGAACCAGGTCGTTACAGCTAAGCTCAAACGGGTTTGCTGAAATACCCCATAAGCACTTAACAAACTCAATTCCAAGCCACCAGTAACAGGACGGGAGATGCCAATCTCATAACAATCAAAATCATGCAAATGGACAAAGGAGCTAAGTCCCCGGTACTGGTGGGCGCCTCTAATCCGGCCCCCCCCAATAAGGTTAGGGTTAAGTATCAAATTTTGCGAATCAAGGGGACTTTTTGTGAATCACTGACCCCCCCTAGGGAGCGGAGCGACCGTGGGAGGAGCCGGATTAGAGGCGCCCACCAGTAATAGCGCAGGCAGCAGGCAACCAAATGCGCATCTACCACGTAGTACCAAAACATAATTCGGATTAGCATGTGGAGGTAACTTCGACGGCGTGCAGTCTATCAACAAATATCAGGGACCTGCACCCACTGTTTTCCTGCGGCGCTGCGGCATCTTCCAAGACTGCTAGACACGGTCGCTACTCAATTACCGGACCCCACCCAACATGCCTAAATTATGGGACTTTTTGAGATATGCGGCAAGGGTCTTAAACTCCGACCACGTGCTGAGATCAACCCTGTAAACTCCGGCTCTAAGATATGGTTGGTGGTTATGGTAAATTCAATTTTGGACGGCTAATAAAGCTTCAAAGGAGAGGGTGAGAGAGGTTTCAATTGAACGTTGCGTATTCATGTTCTTGACATTATTAAGTGTCTGGTAAGAGGGAGAATCATTAATTGCGTCGGAGCTGAGGTTCAAAATTGGAAGCATTGTATCAATTGCACAAAAGAAAAGAAGTAACAACAACATTTGGCGACACGGGCAAGGTTGTCTCGAAGGGAGAGAGGTTCAAGACAAATGATAGCGCGGTCCGCCATTTCCAAAACTGTGAACCATCTCCATCCGTGGTGTGAGTCAGATATCAAGGTACGGTCTCTTTGTTTACGCGCATCCATGATAGGGGATTTTGGTGCCTGGCATATCGACATGTGAAAAGACGCAAACGCCCCCACACTACACCCTTTCTTGGGATATGGCTTCGCTGATCAACATCGTCGCCTGGCGCTGACACAACTTAATCCAACCTAGAGACGACGGAACTTTTGCGCCTTTGAAAGAGCCCGGTTTCTGGTTCCGGTTCCGGTTCCGGTTCCGAGGAAGCGAAGTCGAAGCGACCAGCGAAACGTCAAAACCAATACCTCGAAAAACCTTAGGGGTCGTAGTTTCAAAGACCTTGCCTGACAAAGTCAAGACCAGGCCCTTCTTTAAGGCATAGCATGTTGATTAGCGTGGCCCTCAAGCTCCCAAACGGTGGGGAATCCTGGGCTCATAACCAAGAGCAAGCAGGATCGGGTCGCAGCCCCAGCCAAGCGCCCGCAAAATAATAACATCCAAGATGTTCCAGACGTGGTGATCAACGAACCAGGGGTCGTAATGGGTTAGAAGGACACGGCATTCGATCCCCTGGGACGCCCGTAAGGCTTGTGGTCACTCATATTGGTACTTTTATTCCCTGCTAACTTCTAAGCAGACAGAAGTACTGTTAATCCGTTGCAATCCGATTGGCTTAAACCCCTGGACTTTTGTCTCCACAAGCCTTGTGGCATCCCAAGGGCTATCATAGGACAGCATTGAAATGAGGATATCCTTGCATTGACAAACAGCCGATTAGACTTTAAACCTCAAATTGGGCACTTCAACTAACTAATTTTCGAGCTTCTCGTGGAATGAGACAGGGAGATGGCCAAACCTCGACGATTTTTGGGTTTTGGGCTTTGTCCCCTGAGTTATCCTCGTTCATCAAAGAAACGCCGAGTCGACTCCGTCAACGCTTTGACCCTGTTGCCACCTGGTGTCTCAGTGAAAAGCTAACACTTGTCGAGTCTAACTCGTAACCTTTGAGGACCTGGCTCGTCTGAATGGAAACAATTCATAAGTACGTACCGGATGATCATTTCCGCAACCGTATACCGGCACCATATCGTGGGGCCCATGCCAGGTCATGGCACGGGCTCCAACGGGTGGGATTGTGGGATGAAAAATCAATCAGCAAGGAAATAAGGGCCATGCACCCCATCCCATCATCCATGGAGGGGGACCTATCATGGAGGCCGGCTTCACGGCATGCCTGGGTCAGCCCGAGATCCCTTGCCCGCTCGTAGCTTGCATTCAATCTGCATCAAGTATCATAGCTTTTCTGAGCCTTACCCTGGGTCGAGTAGACGCCCACGGCGATGCACGTTTTGTAGTCTGGCCTCATCCAGCTCGCACGTTTATACGTGTCCACAACTCCCCCCTTTCTATTAAGCTCGCTGACCTGCTTCTCTTTTATTAACATTTTTCTCTCTTCGGCCTTTCTTCTTTCTGAGCAGCTTCTTCTTATTATACATCCTCCTTCCCGGGTGTTCGGTTCCTATTCCATCCACCCTCTTACCCCTTCCATCCCACTTACACACACGTAATACCTTGTACTTACACACCCATATTTTGACTGGATGTCACTATAACCTATCCGTCCTACAATACAGACAACACCAGCAATGGGCTCAAGAACCTTGTCCTCTCCTCCCATCAAGGTTCACAAATCGACTCTGTCCAGAAGGAGCACCTCGTCAAGTACGAAGTCAGTCAAGCCTATGCACCGTACCTCGATGCAAGCGAGCCCTAGTGCTGGTATGGATGGTCGATATAGACGTGTCTGGAAGGCTTGTGAAAGATGTCGAATGAAGAAGACCAAGGTTTGTACCTTATGTCTATAATTATCTCGTCCCAACTAATATAACCAGTGCGACGGCGAGTTCCCCTGCAAGCGATGCAAGGACGATGGCCTGGTCTGCGCTGCTGGTTTTAGAAAGAAGATGGAATACAAGCAGCCGCCGCGAGGGTATGTAGTGTTGTAGTGTGACACCTTGAGCACCGGCCCACGTACATATCACTTACATGCAACCAGATACGCCGAGGTCTTAGAAAACACCCAATTCGCTCTCACCGCTACTATCCACAAGCTCTACTCCATGATCCGAAATAACCAGCCCTGGGAGCTCGGTGAGCCTGAGTTAAACGACCGGGGCCAGCCCGTCATCCATAATATCGTCCAGAAGCTAGGCTGCATCCGAGGCGATAGCGATATCGACCTCCCTATTGACTTAGTATTCCCCGAAGATGAAGCCGGCATCGTTAAACTGGCCCGCCAGCTCGAGGAGCAGCAGAAAGGAAATAAACCCAGGAAGGAGGTTAAGGGTGCAGACTCTTCCGTATATAATCAAACGCAGCGGGCATCACTATCAGAACTTGTTCATTCTGACTTTAAGCATGACTACCAAAAGGCCGCCTTTAGCAGCAACAACGCCATGGTCCTATCACCTCAGAGCTCTACCTCCAGTAGCGACTTCGACTTTACGCCTCCACCGCCCGAAATCAACGCATCGGCCATGTTCCCCACGCAGTCGCCCTCGATACCAAGCTCTCCCGCCTGGCCTTCCATCTCGGCCGAGGCTCAACCCAGCGATCTCACCATGCACTTCCTCCAACGGCCCGGTGTGCTGGGTAGCATGGACATCTTATATCAAGGGCTTTTGGAGTCAGAGTTTGGCACCATCAATCCTCACGTTCTGTCATGTCCTAACCCCGAAGTCATGATGGGTATGGATGACCCGATGATTTATTCTGGCTACGACGGCGAACCGATGGACGATACTCTCAGCGCAAGCATGTATAACAGAAACGGGCCCCGTTTCTAGGTATGGTTCTTCTTTCGAAATACGTCTCCGCTCGCTCAATATATCACGCCTCGATCCAATACTTTTCCACGTATTCCCGAACACTTATAGGCTGTACCTCAGGGCACAGACCGTTTACCACAGGGCGTAAAACTCCCTCGTCTTCTCTATCTCGAATATGGGCAAGGTCGAAGTCAGTCCATAAGCGCCCCATAAAGTCATCCTGAGGGGTATTCTCCAGCTTTTCCTCCAGGTCTTCCCGGTTGAGGACGGTGACGTTGAACCTTTTCCCTGTGACGGATTCGGCGTGGCTCAAGAGCTCTCCCATCGTCAAGGTATCGCCAGCCATACTCATGTCTTCTTCCCACTTTGGCAAGTCGAGAGACGCAGCGACGAACCGACCAACGTCAGGTAGCGTCGTGAATGTGATCCGAGGCCACGTGCCGTCGTCTTTGATGGGGAGCTCGGCGATGCCGTTCCTCATCCCAATGAGATGAGCTCCAGATTTGTCCGCCAGGGGACCCTGCCGATGGAGCCCTGCGCAGGCTTCATCCTCGCCCGACTTATAGCCAAAACCCTTCCTGAGCTGGTCGAGAGTCGTCACCTCGCCAGATTCTGGCCCCGACGGTGGGAAAATTCCATGGCCAATGCAGTTCATGAATGATCCATGGTTGAAGTTGGCGAATTCGTCGTGCCCCTCTGCTTGATGCACTCCTCCTGGACGCCATGGTTCGCCCATCGGAGGGTTCCTATGGCCTCCCATCCCTTTGAACCGAAGCCCCATTGGGAGGGGGCGAAGCGCCTGCAGCTAGCTTCGATGGCAGCATGGAGCAGGTTGATCTGAACCTGGGCTTGGGTGTCATCGTGAGCGGAGGTGACGGACACGACGGTATGTACACCTTTCAGAGCGCTGGCGAGTGATTCCGATGATAAGTAGTCCACGACACGGATTGTGTGACGCTCCGCTTTAATTTCGTCGATCGCACCGAGCCAGAGAGGGACGCGAGGGGAACGCGAGAGGATAACGACATCCCATTGAGCAAGTCTCTTATTTGCAAAGACTGCGGTGGTGATAGCACGACCAAGGCTGGCAGAGGTGCCACCGGCGATAGCTAAGGTCGGCATTGGGAATAGGGCGTGGGAACTTTGGACGCAATAGACGAAAGGATGGAGAGTAGGTAGGTAGGTAGGTTTTTATTCGCCCGGGGGGACACACCCCAGAGGGCCTTTGCACTAAGCTGTTTCCGTTTCGTACAGAGCTTGCATAACCACCCGAAGCCCAACAATTTTCACTTTGAATGACTGATCTAATCTGGTGTATATGCCATGACAGGCCTGCTTGAAGGCCAATTTCTCCAAGTGTTCAGCATCCTATACTCAGCAGCTGAAGCACGGTCTGCCAAAATGAGACTGTTAGTAGGATTCGATCTGAATACTTAGTGTGTTTGAGGCTTCTTATTCATGTCAAGCCTCCCTGTTGCAATGGCGAATTTGATCGTCGCCCGTACTGCCTGCATGTTTGGCGCAGCCTGAGAGGCACGGGGAGGGCCCAGCCGCAAGTGGGGCTATTATGTTCAGACTAATAGTGTGAACTACAGTTTGCACTGTAGTTTAGTTTCGACCTTGACGGACGGACCAATAGTTCAGTTTGCGTATCTCAGACAAACTGGCAGTTTAGTGTAGCCAAGTCGAACGGATTGGCAGTTTAGTGTGACCAAGGCAAACGCACTTAAGGAGCAGTTTGAGGCTTTCACACGCACTGGTTGCACTATTAGGAGCCCCGTGTTGGATATGGCATTGAGCTTCTTCAGGGCATTTCCAAATGAATTCCGTAAAATCTTGGCCATTTGCAAAAGCATCAACCATAGCCTATAGCTCGGTTTGAGCTTTGTAGAGTTGAACAACTGATGCGAAGTGCAGTGATCGGAATGGTCCGGTATGGTATGGTATGAGGGTCAAACCATACTATACGGGGGCTCATACAGGCACAGCTAGCTGTGCCAATAAGACCACGTGACTTTTTGCACAGCTAGCTGTGCAAATAAGATCTGTTATGTAAGCCCGAAAAGGGGTAATATACCGCAAATTGGCCCTTCAATTCAACAGTCAACGGCTTCTTCAGCATCAATTCAACGATCAACTGCTTCTACAGCATCAATTCAACTTGCCGCGCCTTTCTTCTGCTACAATGAACCCAATTGAGGGCCCCCGTCGCTTCCCTGATGATGGCCTTCCTCCTGAACGCGACTACAACTCGCTGGAGGAACTACGTGCAGCAATCAATGCTTGGGCAGCGCCACGAGGCTATGCCTTTGTAGTCCAAAAGTCTTGGAAGACCTCTAGTAGAAGAACTGGAGTTATCTTCGGCTGTGACCGAGGAGGGCGCCCTCCTGGCCCAAAGAAACGGCAACGGCAAACTATATCACGTCGTACGGGATGCCTCTTCTCTGTGATAGCAATGGAAAGCCTATGCAAGACTACATGGAGTGTAAGGCATCGTCCTCGGGCTGGCTTTGGTCAACACAATCACGAACCAAGCCTCAGTCAACTGGCACATCCAACACATCGTCAGCTATCATCCTCAGATAGATCAACAGTCCAACAACTCGCCAATGCCGGCATTGCGCCAAAGGAGATTAGGTCATACCTACGTATGAACTCGGATATAATTGCTACACAGCAAGATATCTATAATTGCATTGCACAGGGCAAGCGAGACCTTGCCGGAGGTCAAAGCAATATGCATGCCCTTGATGATCAGCTCAAGAGTGAGGGCTTCTGGAGTCAAATACGCCTTGACGAGAGTAGCAGAGTTACAGCAGTATTATTTGCACATCCTACATCACTGGCATACCTCAAACTATACCCTGAAGTGCTTATATTGGACTGCACATACAAGACCAATAAGTACAAGATGCCTCTTCTCGATATAGTTGGTGTTGATGCTTGTCAACGATCCTTCTGTATTGCATTTGCATTCCTTAGCGGCGAGGAAGAGCATGACTTCATCTGGGCTCTTGAGCGTTTACGGTATATGTATGAGCTTCATGGAGCAGCCCTTCCCTCTGTAATACTTACAGATCGCTGTCTTGCTTGTATGAATGCTGTTTCCTCTCCCTCTTGCTTCCCTCAGTCAACCCCGATGCTATGCTTATGGCATATCAACAAAGCAGTCCTGACCTATTGTATGCCCGCATTTACTCGGGATAAAAACGATTCTCAAGGGCAGAAAGAGTGGAAGGAATTCTACGACTCTTGGCATGAGATTGTAGCCTCACCGACTGAGGATATCTACAACGAGAGGCTTGAGAAGTTCAAGGACCGTTACATCCCTGGCCATATCAACGAGGTGGGCTATATCATGGAGACCTGGCTAGATCTCTACAAAGAGAGGTTTGTGAAGGCGTGGGTTAACCAATACCCTCGAGCAATATGTGACATCACGGGGCGAAGGCATTCACAATCTTATCAAAGGTCACCTGAAAACATCGCAAGTTGACCTCTTCGAGGCCTGGAGGATCATCAAGCTTGTTCTGGTAAATCAGCTTGCCGAGCTCAAGGCAAACCAAGCCAGGCAGCATATCAGCATACCTCTTCAGCTATCTGGGACATTGTATAGCAACATCTGTGGTTGGATATCACATGAAGCTCTGCGGAAGGTTGAGGCTCAACGGCAACGACTATCAAGAGAACATCCTGCGTGTACAGGAGTTTTCACTAAGACTCTTGGTCTGCCTTGTGCTCATAGCCTGAAGCCTTTACTGGACGAGTATCAGCCCCTTCTACTACATCATTTCCATTCACATTGGTATCTCCAACGCTCAGGAAGCGCCCAGCTTCTCATTGAGCCTCGCAAGCAGTTCGACCGTCTAGCAGCTAGTTCAACGCTGCCACCAAGAAGCACACAGCGTGAGCCTTGTGCATTTGAAGCTGTTGAGAAAGCAGTACAACCAAAGGCACCGCCAAAGTGTTCGAGATGTCATCAGCAAGGCCACAACATGAGGTCTAAAGCATGCCCCTTACGTTATGAACATCTATTGCAGGCTTCTGCACAAACCTCTATAACAACGCATACAACAACACACACATCTACTCGCTCTGTAACCCGCTCATTATCCCCATCATCCCTATCAGGATCCTCTGTAATATCCGAGATTGTAGCCATTACAACAACACATACAACAACACGTACAGCAACTCGTGTACTATCTCCTCCAGCAGCCATACCAGCAACTGTTACTACAGCAAATGCAAGAGCAGTGCCTGCATTACGAGTTGATGACCCCCTTGCTATCTTCCAACGATACAAAGAAGCACGAGAGGCCTGGTATGCTACATTGCCTCGGGGGGCCATCAAGACCAATCAACAATACCGGAAGGCTATAGGGCTGCCTACCCGTTACTCTAAAACAGAGTATGACTGATGCCTTGACTACAAGCAAATGGGGAGGCATTGCAGGGAGAAAAACGGCATTAGAGAGTGGACTAAGGAGGAGATGATGAGTTATCTTGATTGGGATAAAGCCGAGAATGAACGGGTTGAACAGAATGTAGGGAGAGAGAGAGAAGAGCAGCCCTTCGTACAGCGGCGAGGGATGCGGCATGTCTGGGATGCTGCTGAAAGAGATCGTGAATTACAGGAGGAATGGTATGGAGGTGGGAAAACCCCTCCCCCCCACCAACATTTGCAAGATTGACGGAAAATGTGATTGGTATTGTGATGGGGTCAACGGTCCACCTAGTGTTTTAATACAGTAGAGGCTAGCTGCTAGCCTAGGATGGCCCTATTTAAGGCGATCAGTCTGCCTGACAAATGAAAAGACACGCATTTTCCCTTCTTTAATTTGTATGACACCTTTTGTCGCTTGACACTTATTACCCTATAGCTGTCGCAGCAGCTCTTCTCGATATTTGTTTTCTCTTTCTCTCTAGAGACATCAGACCAAGCT
Organism: Ilyonectria destructans; assembly: GCA_020740775.1. Lineage (NCBI taxonomy): Eukaryota > Fungi > Ascomycota > Sordariomycetes > Hypocreales > Nectriaceae > Ilyonectria > Ilyonectria destructans. The sequence goes on from JAHEWK010000038.1 coordinate 239,957, forward strand.
TCGAAATCGATCGACCAATCGATTTGATCGATTCGATTAATCGATTCGATTTCGATTTCGATCGATCGATCAGAGCTGCCAGTCGATCGATATCGATCGATTACAAGCCCTGATCGATGGATTTGATCGTCGATCGGGTGGTCCATATATAAATCGGTGAGGTGCAGGGTAGGCTGCCCTGGATTCTGCCTCTGCGTGGATCGCAACACATCGCATGTCCCACAAAGCACCCCTGGCAGGTGCGATTGGTGGAGAGACGCTGCTGTTGAGTGCTTTCTAAGGAGGAAGGCGCCCCACCACCTTCCTTTTTAGGATTCTGTAGCTTCGTTGCCTCGTCACGTGAGGCTCTGTCTGATCGATATGATCGATCGATATCGATCGACTGAGAGGGCCGCTCGATCGATATCGATCGATTGAAGGCGATGATCGATATAAATCGATCGATCAGGGCTCGGAATCGATCTGTACGATCGATTTCCAACTCTGCATCAGACAGCAGTATATTAATTGCTTTCTGTATCTCAAACCCCCAGGAGACAGCTACTTGCTTGCTTCCTCTTGCCATCTGCCCCTCTCCAGCTCCTACCCTGCGGACGGGTGTGGTCTACACTAAAGACCTCTTCCACTAACAAAGTATATATCACTAGAAAGAGGAAGAAAAGGCGAATTTCCGAGTATATCTATAATGACCCAATGGCTTGATTTGATAGAGTTGTGACTGAGTTGCAGTATTGGGTTAAGTGGGCTTAGTAGCCGTCAATTGAATGAGCGAGAGAGCTACCAAAGCTAAAGAGATCATTGCCTTCCCTGCCAATACCACTGAATATAGCTATTTCGATCAACATTCGCGATGTGAACTCCTGCATTCTCTAAAGCTATGATTGTTGGCATATAGGTAGTCATCCCTACAGCCGGTGAAGGCCAAGTCGTGTCTGGGACCGTAAATTGCTGATTCCGATATACCTGATCCATAGCCTGAAGGTTGAATGTACTCCAATAGGGATTGATATCAGGATTGGCGCGCTGTGGCCGTTGCTGAAGTCGTTGATCCCAATACGCAATATGCCACTCTCCCTCAACCTGATATCCCCATGGGCGTGAGATCACAGTAACAGGATCCCCTTGAGGAAAATACTAAGTGTTGTGGGCTCTCACAAGGGCTTGAGGATTCTGGACATAGAGAGCATTGGAGGTGGTTGGATCATTTGGCAAGGTATGTTGAACCCACCAATGGAGCATATGCAGAGGATCGGTTGCTGGATAAGGATCATTGGGGCGCCGCTCTCGTTGCTGGTTGCTAGTAATGGGATGTAAAGTAGCCCGTATATTCGCAGTTGTAGGATAAACTGCCCCTGCTAGTGTTGATGTATTGTCTACAAAGATTGGAAAGTCTTGAGGGTTCTGACGCTGACTTTGGTTGCAGTTGTACATCTTTGCGATACTGTTTGATGAAGGAATAGAGAGCTTCTTTCAAGGGAAAGAGCCCTGCTTTATATATTGCACGCGTTGAAGTGATTCACTTGATAGCTATGGACCTGTGGTGTTCAGATGATGCGAGTGTAGGTATTGTACGTTCTTCACGGCCCTGGGCAGACTGGTACGCTGCCAATAGATGATATATCACATATTGAAGAGCTGTGTATATAGTAAATCACTGTATCTCTTCAATTGTACAAATTGATGCTGTTTCCGTAGATGTCATGGGCCAGGGCCCATATCCTTGCGGCTGTGCCGCAAGACGTACTAGGCTCGTGCGCGCCAGGCACGAGAAATCGTTCCACAGCTCAGGGGCACTTAGGAATTTCTTTCTTTCTTCTTCATCTTTGATGTAAATAGCATCCTGGACTAGATAGCTGGAATACAGTTACTAGAGGCCGTTCACAGTAGATTGAATAGTAGAGGGATATCTCTTACTCACACACGTATCGGGCTTACATAACAGATCTTGTTTGCACAGCTAGCTGTGCAAAAAGTCACGTGGTCTTATTGGCACAGCTAGCTGTGCCTGTATGAGCCCCCTAGGGGCACAGTGCCCTGACTAAGCATTTCTTGTTGAATTGGGATTGAATGAATGCACTTACACATTCAATGGAGCCGACAGCTACCTTTCGACTATGGTTGTTGAAATGGGAAGGTTCAAGTTGCTTAATTCAGATAAGTGAGGGGTGGGAAGAGCTAGCCAAATTATACACAGCTATGACAGCTGGAGAATGTTATAGGGCTTTGCCACCGAGTCATCGTCTAACACCCATGACTTTCAACAATGATACAGTCTTCTGTACTACGGCTAGCCAAGTGTAAAGCTTCTTGTTCCCTACTGTCCGTTTCTATTCTCCTCCAAATGTCCTTGACGCCCCTTCTTCTATTAGCCAAAGGATTGTCTCCCATCTCTTCAGCGACCTGGGCTTCAATTCGTTCATCCTCAGCCTTGTTCCAGTCCAGATATGCCATTATCTCTTCTTTCGTCCATTCTCTTGACCCTGTTGACGTGATATAGCGCTTGGACATCTGTTTATAGTCCAGGCATGATACGTGAAAAACTAGTCTTGGGCCTGGTGCTTAAGACTGGCATTATATGTAACATCACGTGAGGAAGGAGACCTTATGCACCCGTCCTCAACTGTAGTCTTAGCTCGTCATCCATCTTTCTACATCTACATGACAACCTCACTTTATGTGACCTCCGCGGTATATTCGTATCAAATGGTAGCAATTATACTGCTGCATCTTGGTCACCAGCTTTGACAGCACCAGCTTTGACAGCACCAGCTTCGACAGCACCCGCTTCAGTCGCCCATGGCTTTGCGATACCGGCTTTGATGGCACCAGCCTCTGTGCACCAGCTTCTTCAAGCATCGCCTATCTTAGCCGACTCGCCTTAGTTGTGCTCCTGACACCGGCCCGTCAGCACCAGCTCTCCCGAGCACCAGCCCGTCTCAGCACCAGCTCTCTCCTGAGCACCAGCCCGTCTCAGCACCAGCTCTCCCGAGCACCAGCTCTCCCGAGCACCAGCTCTCTTAAGCACCGGCTCTCTCTCGAACACCGGCTCTCTCTTGAGCACCCAGCCCTCGCGGCACCACAGCCCTCGCGGCACTCTTTGGATCCCGTTGGTTCAACTCCTTTGGATACCGGCGATCCCCCTCAAAGCTGTCCCCTTCGCTGGGCCTGAATAGCAACACCAAGCAGCCGACCGACCGGCCGACCGACCAATGCAGACAAGATCGTCTTACGGTATGAGAGGCATATTTTCTCGCGGATGGATTTGGCAAGGAACTTTGGAAGGAAATGGATCTAGGCTCTATCCTTGTCTTGCCTACTGAGGACAGTAGAGTCTCTTTTTGTGTGCGGCATTTACCTCAGTTCCTCAGGCCCTCTGTACCGGTGGCGGCTATGCGCGCTTACCAAAGCGCGCTAACCCGAACGGGTAACACCTACACAGAGGGCCTGAGCCCAATTTCCACATTTTTGGTGGCGTTGTCGTTCGCGGCTTTGTAATTTGCGAAACGCACTACCATTCACCATCTTCAATATCTGTTTCATCGACTGATTACTCGTACGCCTGACATGTAAGGGGCACGGGGCTTATTCAGCCGGAAGCGTGCTTGGAAACCAACAAGTTGCTCGCGTGGAGCTGGCACCTAGCTACATACTCGAGCTCAGGGGTTGCGAAGAGCTTTGCCTTCATTTAGTGGCGTCGAGGGTATCGACATTAGCCGAATACATATCAACGGCCCAGCCCGTTACATGACAACAGCAAAAGATGCCCTCAATTATTCTTGAAAATTACAGTTGGGGATACATAGAAGCCTCCGCTACTGATCGTGATGCTACATACCCCATTGTGTTGCCCTGATCCTGAGTCATTGCCCTCGACATTGGCAACCCTCCTCAACTTCCCTCCCCGGGACGGCCAGGTAGAAGCAATACGAAGACTCGCTGTCGACCAGCAGGACCTAATCCTGATTGCACCTACCGGATGGGGCAAGAGTGCCGTATTCCAAGCGATTCCGGCATTACGAGGCGGCATTTGTCTCATGATTATGCCCTTGAATCTGCTTGAAGAGGGCCAGGTCAGTCGGTGGCGAGACACACAGACAATTATGGGAAAACAATGAAATAACTGATCTTCACCGCAGGCCAAGTCCATTGCTCGAATACCCAACTGCAGGCCTTGCGTATTAAACGGCCAGTCAAATAAAGCCGCGTTGCTTAATGAGATCCGAATCGGCAAATACACGCACGGTAGGAATTCCATGTTGACAGTTGCCAACCGAACATCACGGCTGAACAGAGGGGCCCAGTGCTTTTGAGTCCAGAAATTGCATTGTCAGAGAGGTTCAAGACGGAGGTCCTATACGACCAGGCCTTTCAAGATCATCTCGTATTGGTGGCCATCGACGAATTACACGTGGTCAGCGAGTGGGGTCTGCGTTGGAGGAGTTCATACAGCGGATTGGCTTTGCTGCGAGATCTGATTAGCAGGTCTGTGCCTTGGCTGGGATGTTCTGCAACGCTTGATCCAGTTACGCTGGCTGAGGTTCGAGATCTCAGCGGATTCGACCCTTCCGTTCGCATTCAACGAACCTCCATTGACAGACCCAACATAACATTCGAAATTCAGGCAATTCAGTATCGGATGGACGGTTTCCGCGATCTAGAGTTCCTTGTTAAACCGGTGCAGGCGGCAATCGAGAAGGCTGTTAAGGAGAGAAGGGAGAGTATGGCAAGAGAGGCATTCAAAAGCGGCGGTACAGCTGCTGCTCAAGCACTCTTCACAAGAACTCGACATCAACGGATGGGAGCAGGATCTGACAGTCGTGCCTGTTGCAAGACAATTCCGAAGACCATAGTCTATCTTGACTCGATAACGCGGATCATGAAGGCGGTCGGGGCACTGAGAACGCTACTCATTCGGGCAGGTTGTTCAAAGACGGCAGCCATCAATACCGTCCAGGCATATCATTCACAGCTTGCAGAACCTGATAAGAGGCGTATATCCACAGAGCTCGAAAAGCCTGACACAGAGAGCGTCTTGGATAGCTCAATGCATCGCATCATCGTCGCCACAGATGCCATGGGAATGGGTATTGATAATCCAGATATCCGACTCGTCGTTCAGTGGGGGGTCCCACCCAGCATGGGGGCTTTATTGCAGCGGGCCGGCCGAGCTGCACGGGGTAAGGCAATCTGCGGTAAGTTCGTCTGGTTAGTTCCTGCCTGGTGTTTTGGGGAGAGTATGGAACACTTGCCGCTTCGATCCTTCAAAAAGGGGATGACGGAGCGCGAGAAGCGATCCGCTTTACCACGAGGCATATGGGAATTAATCAATCGTTCAACTTGCATCCGGCGAGGCATACTCAGGTTCTTCGGCGAAAACCGCGCATTATGCACTCGTCCGACAGAGGCAGTTTCCTGCTGTAGCAAATGCGCAGGGGACGACGTCAAGATACCTTCCAGCAAGGCTGGGCGGCCTGTCAGGATTGTTCAATCTCAAAAGCACATCACCGAAGCGGTGAAGTTGGCTTTGGTCGAGTGGCGAGATGCAAAGGCAGCATGCACCTTGTTTCCGACTTTTATCACAGCTGCACCAGCTGAGCTTATCCTTCCAGATAAAGCTGTAAACATGATATCAAGAACGGGTGCAACGGTTACTTCTATTAGTTCATTAGCACACGCAGTCAACGGGGAATGGGGTGATCTGGCTTCGTACGGCAAGGAGGTCCTCGAGGTGATACAGGACGCATGCCTTCAAGCAACGCTCCGAAAGCTCAAACTCGATAGATAAATCAGGAGACATCAGTCCCTTCTACTCCTCGTCGGCATGATCAACTGCAAAAAAATGGCCAAGTTCCTCGTCGATTTCATCTTCGTCTTCCTGTCCATCGTCTAGTTCATCTTCATCTCCTTCCAAGTAATCATAGTCGACGCTGCATGCCATTCTGTTGAACTTGGCTATCGCTTTGCCGGCAATGCACATTGCCCCTGCTGCCAACACATCGGTAGCTTTATGCTTAACCGTCCGTCCACTGTGCAGAGCGATTGACCTGCTGTGCGATAAGCGTTGAGCCATCACCCTAATATCACGTTCCGCTGATTTCTCTGGATGTTTGCTACTCCGATGAATGCCGTAAAAGGATTCTGTCTGCTTGGCAAGAGTGGCAAAGAAGTCGGTATTTAGAGCACAGTGCTCGAAGAGATAATCCAGCGTAAGAGAAGATCCACGTTTGGCGTTGAGTAGCTTCCTGAGAGTGCCATTGTGGAATTCCACGAGCCTGTCTGTCTCATACCAGCTATCCGCCTTGCCCTGACGATTTACAAGTCCGTTTGCAAGTATCGCGCGTTGTAATTCCGGGGTGGCAGCACGCGTTGACGTGAGACGCTGAAGGTACAGCATCTCAAACGCATATCTCGATTGCCCTGAGCCATGGAAATACACGCAGCAGCGGTCAATGGCTCGGCGCAAGAGGCCGAGATCCGCATGCTTGATTGAGTACTTCAGGAGCAGGTAGGTCTGAGTGTGCTGCAAGAACAGAATGTGGTTCCGAAGCTCCTCGTCATCAGTCGAGCGGGCATATTTGCCGTAAGAATCGACGATCCTATCCAAGAGTTGTGAGAAGGTTCCAGCATCGTGAATAGCCAGCATTCGAGCGATGTCTTCGAACTCGAGGCCTATCCCCTGCCCAGACTGAGCAAGCATATTCCAGAGCAAAGCGCACACTCTAGCCTGGAAGCTATGGATGATCAGCTGCTCTAGGGCGTAGAAATCAGCGCTGGATTTGCTGATCCTTTTCCTTGTCCAGAAGTTCATGGCGTCATATAACGTGGATTGATCGCTGCCAGGACCGCCAAAGTGGAGTCTGGATATCATGTAGAGGTAGTTCATACGGAGGTGGAAGAGCGCCGGTACTGGTAGCGCCCATTGTAGCCTGTCGCAAGGCCGCTGAGCTTCTTCCCTGCGTTGCTTAATCGAACGAATCCGCTGCGTGGTCTTCTGGTCACCGTAGATGAGGAATAAACGCTGCTCAAAGGCGGAATCGGGTAGGTGATATTGATGTTGAAAGATATTCTCAAGAATCAGGATATTACCAGCATTACTGCTCTCGTCATGAGGAATAGGACCAAGGGAGCAATGGACAGTCTTGACAGGTTCGAGAACATCGACAACGGGCATTGCTGGACGTTGCTTCCTTGCAGCGTCCGGGATGGCGTTCGAGAAGATCGTGTTGATAGCTTCGTAGGAAAAGTATCGTGATATCTACTGAAGACGGTTCAACACCAAGCCATGGGCATGAAGGATCAATACATACCTGACGATTAATATCGTCATCCCGATTCCCGGGGGCCAGGAAGACGTCACTGGCGCATATTTCCGCCCGAGAATCAAGCATATCTTGTCGCAGTCCACCAGACGGTATTTCAATGCCTTGAATGACCTGGCCCGTCGTCACCGAATGGAAGGTACCTTGATGATCAACCCGCTGCTCCTTGACGCCTTCCATTACCTCGAAATTATCGTACGACGTCACGGACTCGTCACTCTGCCCCATTCTTTCTACTCGTGCCGCAGCCCGAGTTGATTGTTCTTTGATGGCTCGGATGACGGTGTTGTAACTGACGACAAGTCCGAGTTGACCAAGGAGCTCCAGCTGTTGGCGCTTCACACCTTGAGAATGGAGGTAGAGGCCTAGGGTCGTCTGAAAGCCGGTACAGGTGTTTTGGCGCTGCGAGAAGCAGAGGATTGATATGATGGCGACAATTCGAGCAGCTGGTTCTTTTTGGCGCTGATACTTCCGCCGGGATTCAGGAGCCATGATGCCTCTGATAAGCTGTAGTAACAGAGGTGCCTCATTGTGTATCGTATTTAGGGTTTGGTCCATGTCGAGCGCGTCGAAGTCTCCATTCTTGGAAGTTGGATCGAACTTGTTAAATGGTGCTATAGTTCCTAGTTTTTCCACCTCTCTCCGTAGCTCATTGTCGCCCAGATCCAATGTCTCGATGATAGACTGCCTGCCGTCACCCCACAGTTGATCCGCATCGCGAAAGTAGGACCTCAGGACCTCAGAGTCCTTGTAGGCCGCTGCTACGAATGCAGCCTTTCGACGAGTATTATTAGAACCTTCAGAGGAAGCTAATGCCGTGACAAGGTCGGCAACACCCCAACGGAGCTCGTTTCGCATAAAATTGCATACAATATCGAGCTTCTCAGCATCTGAGCGGGGTGATCGTCTGCGGTTGTTGTTGACGGGTGGCAGCAGCGAAGAGCCAGACGTGCTGCCTTCAGGTGTGGCCGTAGTGGACGAAGCTTCGGATGTCATATCCAGAGTGGTATGTAGATGTATTAATGGTGGCGCAAATTGACAATTGACTGCAAACGCATGCAAATTTTCTGTTGAGCAAGAACGAATGGCATGATTACAAAGCCGCGAACGACAACGCCACCAAAAATGTGGAAATTGGGCTCAGGCCCTCTGTGTAGGTGTTACCCGTTCGGGTTAGCGCGCTTTGGTAAGCGCGCATAGCCGCCACCGGTACAGAGGGCCTGAGGAACTGAGGTAAGTGCGGCATATGATACGTGAAATCACGTGAGGATCATCAGTCACGTGAGCAATGCCTCAAAAGGGCCTGCAAGGCCCTTCTGACTTTGCTTCTTCATCATCATTCTTCATACAACAATACAATCCATCACCTGCTATTGCAGCTCTCTGGCCCTTCGTGCCCCCTAGGGCCTCTGGCCCTTGGCCATCGCCTCTTTTCGTATCAAGGCACCACTCGTAGCTCTGCTTGCCATACCTGAGTGGGAGCCCCATCGCCTTGCGATATTGTTGGTTCGTCTTGATGCTGCCGGCCGGCTGCGCTGCGTACCACGCGCTTCTTGCGGCGACATATCTTCCATATATGGCCTGTGGCGAATCGTACCTCGATAGCGATGGCGATGGCGGGTCAGGTGAAGGAGATGGTTTATAAACAGGGGATCCTGGCCGCTGAGACTCGCCACCGGGCGAGTCTTGCAAGGTCCCAGTCACAGTCTCTGGCTGATCGGCGAGGACTGCCGGTGCCGCTGTCACTGCCGATTCCGATGCCCCTGTTGTTGCTGATGCCTCTGTTGCTGCCGATGCCACTATTGCTGCCGGCGCCTCTGTTGCTTCCAGCGCCTCTGTTGTTATTGATGCCTCTGTTGCGGCCAGTGCCTTTGCCTCTGCTGCTACCTTTTCCAAGAGCTCTTGATGCCGCAAGGGACATGCCTTTGAATTCATTTTGTGACCGACTTCATGGCATTTGCTGCATTTTGGCGGGGCCTTTGCCCTTGCCTTTCCTATAGTCTCAACGGCTTCAAAGGAGCTTGGTAGTCTTTTTGTGCTTGATTGTGGCAGATTTGATATAGTAGCCCTTGCATCTATGCGAGTACGAGGCTCAAGAAGTAACTGTTGCTGCCCTGGGCGCTTGAGATGCCAATGCTTGTGGAAATGCTTAAGAAGAAGAACTTGACCTTGTTCTTGTAAGGTTTGAAGTAAGTGAGCGCAAGGTAGTCCCAGTGTTTGCATAAAAACGCTAGTGTAGCGAGCCAAAGGGAGACTATTATCTAAAAGCCGCTTTCGTTGCTCTTCAACCTTCTTCAATGCCTTAAAAGATACCCAGCCCTGAATAGCACTATATAGAACTATATGAAGCTCAATTGGTTGTTGAAGTTGCTGTTGGGTTTGATTTGACTGTAGCTGATGGATCTGATTGGTAATAGCTTGTGTAATAGCACCCCAAGCCTTAAATAGATCTAATGTAGATGTATTTAAATAGCTTTTAAGTAGACTATGAATACCTTTAATACGAGAGGTAATAATAGTGCTAAAGTGAAGATGCTGATCAACCCAAGCTTTTATAAGCTTCTCCTTATGAGGGTTTAGCTACGTTGTATGTAAATATCTAATTTCATTGATGTAGGCGGGTAGATATTGCTGCTTAAGCTACTGAACCTGCTAATTAAAGGCTACTTGATCAGCTGATTGAATGATTAAATGCCACTGGTTGTAGAACTCTTGCTAACTAAGAAGCTCTGCTTCGATTGTCTTTGGATCTGTTCGATGTTGAATAAAGGCTGGCTGATAATAGGTAAGGACTGTCTTATTAGCATGCTAAAGGCACAGGAGAAGGACTGTAGATGGAAAGCAGATAGCAACTGCATTAATATAAGCTAAGGCACAGTCTGTAATAATAATAGATGGAAAGCTTGTATTGCAGATCTTATATAGAGACTTCAGTCTTTTGAGAGCCTATAGGTAGTCTTGTTTCTCTTCGCTGCTGAGGAATGTAAAGGCAATGCAGAATGATCGTTAGCAGGCATCAACGCCGATAATGTTAAGAAGCGGCATGCTATATCGATTCGTCTTATATGTGCAGTTGAGAAGAAGAAGGTTAGAATATGCTTGCAGATAGGTAAGTGAGTTAGGATAAGTAAATAAAACTGCTATAACCCGTCCTTCATTATCTACCTGCATACGATTCTAAAAGCCCTCTTAATCTAGCTGGTTAATAAGAGCATGCATTGTATTTTCGCTAAAGCGAGATGTTTGTCGAGCTTCGGCAATGCTGTTAGAGATATCCTTTTGGGTTGTAATGGAATTTGACTGTTGCTGCATATAGGTCCTGATCTCCTTTGAGCTGACTCCAGCCTTCGTAAGATTGCTGATTGTTGATTTATCGTCTTTTGAGAGCCTTCGAAGAACAGGATGAGCAGTTGGATGGGTGCTTGGCGTGTGATTATGTACAGCATATTGACTATCTGATCGATGTTATACAACCCAGCCAGATACATCCGGTAACTCCTTTGCGGTGATAGAGAATGGGCAGAGAGTGCTTCGAGTGCAGGTTGCTCGAATACGGCTTCTTGAGGCGCTCGGAGGCCGACGGGCACGATCGCAAGTGAAGTAAACTGTAAGCCTCCCAGACTTGCCTTTATTAGACCTTCCGGTAACAAAGGCATAGCCTCGTGGTGCTGCCCAGCGATTGATCGCTTGGAATAGATCATCTCGAGATGCATATCTATGCTCAGGAGGTAAGCAGTCTTCTGGAAATTGATCCATTTAGGTTAATTGATGAGATGATGCAGAGATGAAGATAAAGATGCTTAACCCCTGAAAATCGCTCCCTCGAAATCACTTAATAATAAATGCTTAGTCAGGGCACTGTGCCCCTAGCCCGCTGACAGGGGGGTCTGTGCCCCGAGCACACAGGCCCTGTGCGCCTAGACGGCGCCGTCTGGTCTGGTCTAGGGGTCCAGACCAGACCAGACCAGACCATTCCGATCACTGCAATGACGGGGGTAGATCAGGGGTCATCTACAGGGGATGAGGCCTCTTCTTTACCATGAGTGAGTTGACAGGAACCAGAACCTTGCAGAGCTCGCCCGTGAGACAACGTGTTTTTTTTTATACAATGCGTCGAAGTAGGAATGCTGCAGAGTGTTCATGCTGACGACGAGCTTCGATCGGAGGCTGGAGAATGCCTCACAGCATGACGGGATGCCGGTGTTCGTAGCAGAAACAGTACCTAGCGGCGACATGGGGGGACAGTTTGTCCGCCCGTTGTTGTTCTCTCGAGAATCATCCTCCGTCCCCCATCTCTGCGCATTGACTTGACTTAAAAGATCCTGGAGGTGGCGTCTTACCAAGCTCATCAAGGCGTGGTCCGAGCGCGCCAGCTGGGGCCAACTTGCGGGGATCACAAGCATCCCAGTCTCCGAGGTAAAGTTTGCCAAAAGTAGGGACACGTATAGCCAGGATCGGAATCTCGCTTTTGGCCTCGCATCCGGGGAAGAGAGTCGGGGCTCAATCAGGGGACCACTTGGCGCTACCGTAGACATGGATGGCTGTCCCAGAATTTTGTGGCCTTCTAAGTGGCAAGGGCCTGTCCCCCACTTTGAAGGTTCCCTTCGGGTGATGCTGTCCCCATGCATGTAAACTACCGACCGGCCCCAGATCCGGCATCTGTGGAGCCGGTGTTAGCGTGGGGCCTCTGAACTCTCTAGCGTCGGGGCTCGGCTGCGTGGGGTAGAAGATCCCTTGTGGAGAACCGTGTTTTTTTTTCGTTTACGCTGAAGAGCAACTTGCCATACTGATATTGGGTGTCTTGAGGCGGACCGAACAAAGTGGATTGTGCTTAGTCATTCTCACGGGACCTGTGGAATTAATAACAGCAATTGCTACGGACTCCGCATCAATTGGCCAATTGCATCGACTTTGTCAGGACTACCGCCGTTGTCACCTTTGTTTTATGGAGTACTCCGTACCTCTAGAATAGAAGCAAATGGCCTGGCGACTACGGCCGGAGACGGTAAGTATAATGGCTAGGGGATGTATTATCCCAAATCCTCTATGGACGAACAATTTGACTATTATTCAGTGTATCAACATGTTGTAACTGCTGGCTAGGTCGACACTTGGAGGTGTGATAATCGTTTCGAAGGTAGATGTCTGATTTCCGCCACTGGATACCTTGTATCCCTTAGGGTGCCGTAAGGCAACACTTGGGCTTGCTGACCCACACCACCCCTGCCGCGGCAGGGGTACAAGGGGGTGACTTGGAGCGCGTTCAGAAACAACACCGCCCAATTCCTCATACAACGCGTTCTTTGCATTCCCTATGGAAAAGTTCGCTTCCCTGACTGATTCCACGCCGGTGGATAAGGTCAAGGTTGGAAATCGATCGACCAATCGATTTGATCGATTCGATTAATCGATTCGATTTCGATTTCGATCGATTATAGGTCCTGATCGATCGATATCGTATCGATCAAACGTTCAATCGATCGATTTGATCGTCGATTGCCACATGCACCAAGGGTGTCCCGGGTAGGTAGTAGTGGTGCGAACCATTCTATCACTAGACGCGTCGCCGCGTCGGCCGCGACGCGAGACACGTCTCGAAGATGGCGTCGGGCGAGCGGCCAATTCAGGGGTAGAGAACTCCCTGCGCTTGCGCGATGGTCCTGGCTGCTGGTCCTCCGCTCTGCTCAATCGACTTCATAAAATAACCTGTCCAAGTCGACCTCAAAGGTTGGACCCTTACTAGCCTCGCAGCATTCGATTTGGTCTCTGCATTCTTTGCGGGTCATTTGCCATCGCCATGGACTCGTTCGATGAAGAGGTAGAGGATATCGCCTCAACGCCGCCGCCGCCCTCCGAGCCGTCAACCAGTTCGGCCTCGGCGAAATCTGCACCCAGCAGGTTTCCAGACTATGAGGCTTGGACGACCGATAAATTCAAGCGTTTCCCCGGTTTCACGATATGTCACGACCCTTCTCGAGAGCGGACATGGTGGTGGCAATTCGGATTCAGAATGAAGGACAACAGGTCGCAACCCCACAAGATCGTATGGATATGCGAGAGATGCTTCCTCCGTAACAGGCTGAAGACTACACATTATGTCTTCATCGCTTCCACTGCAGGAGGCATTGTCCGGCATCTGAGCAGGGAGCATAAGGTCGTGGTTTGTGCCATCTCTCCGCGCCCTGTCTCGCGTCGCTCGATGATGCGCGCTAACTTGTCAGCCGCCTTCTAGACAAAGGGCAGGCCCAGCTGCCGGTGCAGAACGGAACCTACTTGATATGCTTCACGCCGACCCAACGAACCCTCGAGACCAGACCCTTCTCGGCAATCTGCATACGTTATTCGATCCGAAAATGAATCCATTGCTCCTGCTCGACTGGCTTACACACGATAACCTTCCGTTCAACCTCGTAAACTCTGACCGTTTTAGACGACTCCTTCTCTACAACAACCCGTCTCTTCAGGAAGGCCAGATACCAACGGGCAAGACGCTTGTGAATCTGCTATCGAACGAGTACGAACGAGCCCTTGGTCCCCTTCGCACGGTCCTTCAAAATGCAAGAAGTATGATTCATTTTACTTTCGATGGCTGGACTTCTCGACAAAACACGTCATTCCTTGGCATCAACGCCCACTTTATCGATCGAGATTGGAAACAATGGAAAATCCTTTTGGCTCTGCCAGCCCTCAGGAAACGTCATAGTGGAGCCGCGCTGGCGGATGAAGTTGCAGATACAATATGCACGTTTGGTCTTGAAGACAAGTACCGGCCCGCGCGTCAACTCTTGCACTGGCCGGCAAACTGACAGTATTACTCCGTTTCAGAATAGGATACTTCACACTTGACAATGCTACGAACAATGATACGGCAATGGAAGCGCTTGCTGCCGAGTTCGATTTCGACAAACATGAGCGTCGCATTCGCTGTGGCCCTCATTTTCTGAATCTGACAGTTCGAGCTATGATGTACGGGAGCAAACGAGACAATTTCGACGAGCTGCTTGCTCACTGGGGCGATAAGGACTTCATGACCGAAGAGGAGCAACGCCAGTTGTCTGACGCTATCAACGAGCTGGCGACCGACGACGAGTTCGGTGTGCTGAGTATGGAGGAAGACTTCGAGCTCGAAATAGGCCTTGAGGAGGGCGAGAACCAGTACCCAGTCCCCGAGACGATTAACGCGGAGGAAGTGGACAAGTACCGCAAGTTTGGGCCGTTTGGTAAGCTACACAATATTGGCATTGCTCTTCGAACGAGCAGTCAACTTCTCGAGGACTTTTATGAAGCTCAACGGCAAACCGCCCCGACCGAACCTGTCCTTGCTTGGGTTCAAAACGTCTGCACTCGCTGGCAATCCGATGAGGCAATGGCCTCACGCGCTCTGCTGAAACGTGCAGCTTTGAACAGGATGCTGTCCACCATCGAAGAACGATGGCTTAGCGAAGGCGGCAAAGAGCGAGACAAATCAGCTATACTGAAAGATAAGCTTTCGCTTGAGGAATGGAAGGTTGTTGCCGCGATTCAGAAGGTCCTTCAACCGTTCAAGGTTGCCTCAAAGCAACTCCAGGGTGAAGGTGTTGCTGGTCTCTGCTCAACCGCAGGAGGATTCGATGAGTACTTCCAGGTGGTGGAGATGCTCCTTGACCATCTCGAGCTTGCAGTTCAAGGAGTGGTAATCGAAGAGAATGACGACCAGATGATGGAAGAGATTCAATTGTTCGATGATATGGATCCGAAAACCCGGCGGCTTTTGAAGATTTACATCAAGCTCGCGTGGAAGAAGTTAAACGACTATTATGGCAAGCTGACCTCGACCGCATACGTAGCGGCAGTCGTGTTTCACCCTTGTAAGAAATGGCGAGCTCTAGAGCGGCTTTGGAACCAACTCCCGTCTCGCCAAACCTCAGAATGGAAGAAGACGTATGAGAAGAGCTTAAGAGGAGTATGGGAAGAGAGGTACAAGAGCATGGCTCGCGAGGCAGCTTGCAATGCCGCTTCAGCAATCGGGAGCAATAGTGGTTTGGATTACATTGAGCGTCGACTGGCAGTTAGTCGGTCATTGACTTGTCCCAACTCCGAAGGGCGACAAAGCAAACGACCAAGGCAGTCAATCGAGTCGCCAGAACAGGACGAGCTTGACCAGTATCTATCTGAGCCACCGGTGGATAACATGGCATACAAAGCAGATCCGGTTGCTTGGCGGAGGGACGTCGCGTTGTGCGCTTTCCCCGGCTGTCTTATATGACTGTTGACGTTCTTACTATCCCCTCGTCTTCAGCAGAAACGGAGAGAGAGTTCAGTAGTTGCGGGAGGATGGTAACGCCACTCAGATCTCGCCTACGACGGCATGTTGTGGCCATGGCTCAATGCCTTCGTTCCTGGAGTAAAGCTGGCATTTATCAGCCGAGTCTCCTCTTAGTCTTCTCGAAGGTGACAATTGGAGGCAAGTTCTTCAAGTGGTTGGCAGAATCACAGTAGATATGGATAAGGAGGACCGGCCTTGATCGATTTGATCGTCGATCGATATCGATCGACTGAGAGGGCCGCTCGATCGATATCGATCGATCAGATGCGTTGATCGATATCGATCGATCGATCAGGGCTCAGAATCGATCTATACGATCGATTTCCAAGCCTGGATAAGGTCAACTTCATCAGAGCCTACACCAGGGCTCGTGAAGTGGGAATGACAAAGAAGAATATACTCTCCGGTTGGAGAGTAACCGGAAATTGGCCAATCTCACGAGAAAAAGCATTGCGGCGTCCAGAGATCCAAGAGGACAAGCCACGTGGCAGTCCAAAGGCGACTCCAGAGAAGGCGCCTTATTTTGGCTCAGATGATACCGGTACGCCAAAGACCAGTCGTCATATTCGTGATCTTGGCCTAAACAAATCACCAAATACGCGGAGGCGATATACCGTGATAGCCAAAGGCTTTGAGGCTCAGCAACAGAAGTTGGCGTCACATGCCGTGGAAATTGCTAGTCTGAAGGAGGAACTGGCCCGTCTAAAGAGAGGGAAGAAGAGGAAGGCTATTCCTAATCCCAACAGGCGTTTCATGAGTCTCAGTGAAGCTCTAGCCGCCGCAGAGGATATTCCCGAAAAAGGAAGCGAAATAAACGCTGTTGTGGTGGAATCTGACTCTTCGGAGGAGTCAGTCTCAGAGGCGGAGGCTGCTTCGGTCATCGTAGTCAGGGAGGAAACTGAATCTCCTCAGTGCACCACCCGATCCGGGCGGCTGATCAAAAGACCTAAAAGTACATAAATTCTTCAATTCTCTATCAAGTGAAATTTCTTTTATATTTATATTATTAAAATTGATTATAACCCGTGAGGGTTGAAAAAACGGTTGTTTGGTGGACATAGCCTCAATTTGGTTAGCGAAAGGGTGGTGGGGTATCTCTGGAAGTTAGATCGACTTGAACGACCCATATTCTAAATGGGAAACGATAGAGGCATGGTTTGTTCGACAGAAGAATATCGATGTAAAATTAATGAGAATCGGGTAGGCCGAGATACAGTTTACAAGAGGTTCGGGTCGTAGTCAACAGAAATGTATCAAACCGACGCCAGTATCTAGGTAGCTCATATTACGAGAATTACTTTAAAGAGCAAAAGAACAAACCTCACGTACCTTTTTGCATGTATATGAGGGTCTAAAGCTCTATCCTTAAAAAATGATGATGGATCATACGATTAAGTGGGGAAGTCAATGTGGAATTAACAAAGACAATAAAATCTACCGCCTTTATTATGTCCCTTTACTTAAACTGAACTCGCAAACGATTTAGAATTATCTATTACTCGCTTCATAAGACCTTAAAGTGCGTTAGTTTAAGTTAGTAGGCTCATTCTAGTATTATCATCTCGGCCGACCTAGGCTGAGAGAGACAGATCCCTGATCAGGTATTAGGTCCATCTACGACGGACTAGGGTAATTATCGATTATGGCACTGGCCCAATGAGATCAGGGGGTGGCGTCCGATTCATTTCTGGCGGCAAGATGATCACCTGAATGGTGATGAGACTCGATATCAAGCATGTATCGTAAGTGACTGCGACAGTGGATTGGAGCGCACTGAACCCTTCAATTCCAAGTGAGCTAAGTATGCGATGATCTAAAGCCTAGCGTCATAGTCGAAATACAACCAAGGCGGCCCCGCCATCCACAAGTCTATTTTCTAATGCAATTCAACAGAACAGGGAATACAGCCACGTGGATCTCCGCCGAACGAAGTGCTTACCACATACCCTAGACTCCCTTAATGCTCAGTAGTCTTGGCGAGCACTGCCTTAGTAGGCGCTCGCTGGCTCACCCTATTCCACCAAGCCTTGAGATTCTTTCGTGACTCGATCTCATTAGAGAGTTGCAGGCGGTGCTGGATGAAGCCGATCCATGGAACGTGGAACAGGTCAACCAGGCTATAGGTCTAGAGGCACAAGGGTGAGCATGTGAACCGGCAATTCAGGTGAAGAAGACAAAGTCATTCGAGCAACGAACCTCCCCGGCAAGGTAATCCTGTTGAGACAAGGCATTCTCATAGTAATCGAGCACCTTGCTCAACTGAGCCTTCTGTTGGTTCACGATCGCTCCATCGGTCTCTCCAATCCCAAGGGCCCTGCGAAAGGTTGGTAAGCAGTCCGGAAAGTATCCATAGTGCTGCATATGGTAGGGCATACTTCTTGAATATTAGTTCATAGCCGAGCTTTTCAATAGCAGGTTCAAAATAAGAGGCCTCAACGCTGGCTGCTTGCTCGAATAATGCCAGAGCCTTGTTGTCCTTTATCGATGGGCTCAGTTCAGACTGATACTTGTTCGCCAGATAACGGCAGATTGCCCGTGACTCGAACAGATTGACATCGGCATCCTGAAATGCGGGGACCTTTGCGAATGGATGGCGTTCCTTGACGTACTTGGGGTCCTTGGCGTTCTGTAAGCAGATCTTTCCCAGCCTCGACATTCTCTTCAAGCAGCTCCATTCAAACTTCACTTGGTGGTCTCCTTTCTCGAAACGCAAAGTGTGAATATCGTATTCGATTCCAAGCTCCTCTAAGAGCAGTATGACTCTTTGCGTCCGGGTGGACACAATGTTTCCGTAAATGATGGTGGACATGGCGAACGTGTTTGGGGTCAAATGAGTTCGTGAGAGAGTGATGGAATTCAGGGGTGAGAGAAAATCATTTAAAGCCAGGGAGTCCCAAATTGCGTAGTGGTCTAAGACTTGGATTAAGTTAAGGCCTGAGCTATCAGTCTAGTATGGATGGATAGATTGTCGTTCTGGTGGGAGCCGGTGGGAGCCGGTGGGACCGGTGGGACCAGTGGAGCCGAGACCGCTGACGCCCGAGCGTTTGATCGCAGCAACATGGAGTCTTTTTACTAGGGATGCGTTTTTGACGTCATAAACCCCAAGTTACCAATTGACGTCATAAACCCCAACTGACGGGTAATTTACCGTCATAAACCTCCTTCCTAACTGGGTTTAGTGAGTATCCCAAAAGGGGTTGGAGCGGGGGAAGACCATGAGTTGTTGCGACCCCTGAGGAGGCTTCATCACCCCCCGATGCTTTGCTGTTGAGATTTCTTCACCGACAACAACTATTTATGGTCATTACTGAGTCAATATGACCAATCAGGGAGGCCGTCCTAAACTTCATGGCATTGACGAATATTTCCGTAGTCACCAAATAGTGCTTGGAAGCACGTGATAAATGACGGTCATAAACCTCGGGTTTATGACAGTCATTTACCTAGGGGTTTTGGTAATTTACCTCCTGGTAATTTACCTCGATGCATCCCTACTTTTTACAGACCAGCCCTGCGACCTGAGGCATCAGGCTGAGAATTCCTTCGTTTTTCTCTCGTTTTTCTCAACAGCGTATGTTGCCAGTTGCCGCATGGAGTGGAGCGAAGCGTTTTCTTGCCGGAGGCAACGTGAGACGTGCCCGTGGCCGACTCGACAACCCGTCCTTATTTTTTATGCTCTACAAACCTACCTACTGCTAAGAATGAGAGCGGCGATTGACTGAGGACCAAAACAACCCCTGGAAAGCTGGTGTTAAAACCGGCATTGAAATGTTATGAAGCTGGCCCCATCAGTGCATCATCTGTTACGGCCACTTGATTACTCTCTTGCCAAGACAGACAAGAAAGGGGGGCCTGTGAAGACGACTTGCATTTAGCCTTAGAAAAGAACGGGTGCCTCGTAAATGTTGGTTTATCGGCAGCGTTGGATACTCAATACAGACTGTAAGAGGCTGAGGGTATTGGATTTACTGAGATGGATCAACTTTAGATAGGCGATCAAACAAGGTAGAAAGCTGGTGCTGTAGACCCTCACCCCAGGATGAACGTGGTACCATGACTAGAAGAAAACTATGTTGTAAACTTTTCATGGCCCTCAGCCTGGTGCAAGTCGTAATGCAACAGCACGTTGTTCATCGGTGCCGGTAGGCGTAATAGCCCGCAGATAGGATCGCCCATTATGAATCGGACCCAGTGGCGGGCCAGTGCTTGGTTCAGCCAGTCGCCTCATGTGCTTCCCCCAGATATGGATACTTCGCTAGCTCGGAGGCGCGTGAGAAGGTGGGAATAAGTTGAACTGATGCCCCATGCCTTCAATGACCTCATAAGCACGACGGACTCATCCAACAACTTGCACCGACCCTCGGCGCAGAAAAGGTTGCTGATACCCGGTAACTTGACTCGGCTCCACCCAGACTCGATCCAATCGGTTCGCTCCATGCCACCCAGGGGCTTCGGCCCCAGGACCACAGTTGGGGCCGGTGACGGGTACAAGAAGCCGTCATGGAATCGATCAGCCAGCCTCGAGTATATCCAAAGAATGAAGACTGCCTTGAGCAGAGACACTGGGGTTCCAAAGTGCGTGCAATGGTTCGAACGAACCGCTTGCAGGACCCGCGCTGCATAGAAGCATGCCAGCCTTCCCTGGCCTGCAGAGTTCCTCCACTGCTTCGCCATATGGGCCAACGCTTCATCCCCCGCTTTACCATAGATAAAATTCACCACAATGGGAGTCAAGCTGCTTTTCGGGGCGCTGTGGATCATCAACGCTGTCAGAGCCATGACTTGGTGGGTTGTTGCGGCTTTGAGCTCATCTATGGGCTGTTCCAACTGCTCATTCTCGGTCATGGCCAGAAGGGCTGTCAATGCTCCTTCTGCCAGCATTTTGTCGTCATGGGCGAATCGCGGCATGCCAGGATGACCGGTGGTCTGATCGTTGATGACGTCAGAAAGATGCTGCAGCATAACTTGCTTCCCAATTGTGTTGGTCTTCACCCAGACAGTCTTCCAGCTATTGTCAGCAATAACGCGCTCCATTGTGCTCAAGTCTTCAGGACCTTTGGATTTCCCCTAGTCAGCGCCGCTCCATCTTCCTCAAATGTGACTTTTGGGGGAGGAGGGGGCGAGGGCGTTTCACAACTCACCTAGAGGGGTAGGGAAACTAGCCCAACTTTGAGCAGTCGAGGCCCCCCAACGGCCGTCTGGTTGGGGTAGCGAAATTTGCAATTCAGCCAGAGTCATCAGGCGACTGAGGTCAAAATGGCTCTTGAAGCCCGAGTCTAAAAGCTAGAGGCATCCTTTAGTATGTGTCCTAGCATGAGAAACTACGAGGCCGTCTCTTCTTCAAGAGACACTGTCTCAAGCTTACCCAGATGGCGAATCCGGCGCGGCGGCGTTCCTCGTCGAGCAACCAAATCTGCCACTTCTGCGTGAGGGGTAACTGGAGCTGAGAGAACTTCTGCATGGGGAACATGTTGGTGAAAAGCCTCTTTCGCCGACCAAGAGTGACAGGTAACGACTGCAAGATCTCAGCAATCTCGAGGGTCCTTCGATCACCGGCATACGCCAAGCCCAGGTTATTCAGGATAATGGCTTGAGTCATCCATAGCTCACGGCCATTTTGGTTTTGTCGCTCGCACTATTTTCTAAGTCAGGGCTGGGAAGCTCTCTCGGATTCATGCAGGGAGAAGCCCCAAGATTTCGCCGTGGACTAACTCACCATGGCTGAGCACTGCCGACGGATCAGCTCATGCATAGCGTTGGAACACGTGTGTGCATCTTTAAGTCTGGAAAAGTGAGCCCCAATGGCGGCGACAGTAAAAGTCAACAACCAATGTGTCCTAGAAGCGGAGAAGGCGGGTTTATGAAGAATGGGAAACACGGGATGGAAAAATTCAAAGTAGAGCTGTACCCAGGCATTCAGAACTGGTGCTGGTGGAATTCGCAAATTGACGAATCTTGGGTAGGTTGGTCCATCATGCATCTGAAGAGCATATCGAGACACCTTCTCAACAACGTCGTCAGGAACCTCGTCTACGTGTGCAAGATTTTCCTGATCAACGTCTTCCAGGGCGAGCTGGGAAAGGTCAGGAAAGACGAGCTGAGCATCGACCTCGATGGAAATTGGATGGTACTGCCTCGGCTCAATGGCATCCTTGTCAATCGCGGGAGAATGGCTGCGGCTGTAGAGTTCTGTCACAGCTGACGGGTCCATGTTGGAGATGGGAGGAGAGACTGGAGCGATGGTTTGGGAAGGTCTGAACTCAAGGGAGGAGTCTAGCCAGAAATTGTTGAGCGTCTCAAAGACGGGCTCGCGTTGCAAAAGCGACGGCATCAAGCTGGCCTCGAGGTTATAGTTGAGCCAGCTCCCGCTGTCAAGCGTGTCTCCGAACAAGAAGGAGGGCGTCGAGATGGACCTGGTTGGATCGAAGCCGGACAAGATTTCGCCCACTTCGAGCGGGACGTCTGATTGAAACATGTCAAACTCCGGCATGGAGACGACGGGCGCCACTGCCGGCGAATCAGCCGGTCGGCTGCCTCCTGTCTCGTGGGCTTTAGGCGGAGGCAAGTGTGAAGCCGGCATCTCATTGACTACCTGTATAGTGTCGTAGGAACTGTCCTGGTCGACGGTGGTAGATGGTGATAGGGGCGAGTGATGGGAGTTCTTGTGTCGCTTGGCCGACGACTTGTCCGAGGCACCGTCGGATGACTTCCGCTTCGAAAAAGGCTCGTAGAAACACTCGTGGTCATGTCGGCGGCACCGCTGGCACGGCCGCTCACCGTTGCATCGGACCTTGGAGGTGCTGCAGGGCTTACAGGCCTGAGCAACTCGTCGGCGCTCGCTCTGTCGTTCGCTGTTGCTCCCGTTATCCTGCTTGTCGGCATGGAGATGGATGGCCGTGTGGTGGCGGGCGAGCGAGTCTCTGCGCGCCGGTCAGCATGTGATGCCATGGGTAAACGCCGTGGACGCAGCGGATCGACAGTTCTCACACTCGACCAAAGCTCTGCCCGCACTCTGAGCACGCGAACGGTTTTTCTTTGGTGTGCGTACGAAGATGGCGTTGGTAATGCTCCCGGCGCTGGAACGTAGTGTTGCAAGTGCCACAGGACAAATCGGCTTGGATAGCGCTGGGAGTCATGGCTACCGGTTGTTCATCAGTTCAAGAGCTATGCTCTGGCGGATCGGATCGGAGGAGAAGCAGGCGGCTGGGACGGTGGGGAAGACGACGTAATTAATAAGGATAGGATCCAGCGGTGCCTCCAGCGACGCCTATAATACCCCGCGACGCTACGTTAGCTTTGCGGGGTACGCGGCAGTACTGTAAGTCACTTGTACTGTACGAAGTACAGTACAAACTCTATCCTTCGGAACCGGAACTGAAGCCGAATACCCCCAAGGCTAGGGGACCTTAGTGTCATGTCACGACCCACGTCATTACTCAGTCCTCCCTTAACCTGGGCGACTAATGACAATGAGGGTGGATTACTGGATTAACTACGGAGGTAACTTGCTTTTTCCGCCTCTCCGCTTCTCGCTTCTCACCCTCCACACGCATCGCAGCTAATTAATTACTGACACTGGGCACCACCAAAAGGTCGGCGGCGGCTGCTTCCGTCCTACTGCTCTTTCGAGCGGCATCCAGCGTGGTCGTGCCCAGGCGAGAATGTAGTTTTGCATGGCACAAGTAGCGTGCACCGATTAGTTCTGCTGCGTTGCGACGCAAATCGTAGTGGTATTGGCACAGGAGCTCGGCGCGGTGCCTGGGCTGCTATCATCTGTCACACTTTGCCATGAATAAAGACTCATTGAGGAGGCTCTTGATTTCTATCTAATTGAGGGCTCATGACAGGCTCCTTTATGCATAGAGAGGTCTAGTTGCTAGAGCCGCTCTGTTGTGAGGTCCCTGAAACAGGGAGTAAAGTACATCTAAAGAGACCCGCGGACTAGGACGCGACTGTTTCAGACAACTCCATTCACGCCTTTTCAACCTTACGCGGCATAATCCGGACCTTGAAGTTCTTAGGTTTCACGAACCAGTAGCTAGCTGCCTCCCACGGCTGGCTGATAGGGCCTTCAAGGGCAAAATCAAAGTCTCGGAGGATGAGAGGTATCAGTTTAGACATCTCGAGCATCGAAATATGCCTGCCAATGCAGGTTCGAGGACCCAATCCAAACTAGAGATAAGTTAGAGCGAGGTCGATAATATTGCACCTCTGAGGGCTGAAGGCGTTTCTCACCGGCATCCAGTGACGATTCATTATCGAGAGCTTATCTGTGTCTTCATCCAGCCACCGCTCAGGCCGGAAAGTATCGGGGTCGGGGCCAAAATAGCGAGCGTCGCGGTGCTCAACCCAACTGTTAATGCCAACGATGGTCTGATCAGAGTTAGTGGTGCACATCAAGCCTGTGACAAGCCCCTCCCCTCCTTCGTGCTGTTTTCTATCCAATGTACAAAGAAAATAGAAAGGGCACACGACTTACCCCTCTTGGAAAGTATTGACCAGCAATGGTTGCGCCGCCTTCTGGGACGACCCGCTCTAGCGGCAATCCTGAGGCTGGGTGCATGCGCAGGGCCTCCTTGATGACGGCCTGGAAGTATGGCATCTGTGAGGCCTCCTTAAAGGTTGGCATCTTAGAAAGCGCTCCCTCTGCGGCGAACTGATCGATCTCGTCCCGGAGCTTCTTCATGCACTCAGGATATTTGAGGAGGTGGTAGAGGATGGATGAGAGGCTGATGGCAGTAGTGTCAGAGCCCGCCAGCACGTTCTGTGAGCACGCCATAAGGACGTGGTAGGTGGTGAACCGGTCGGGGTCCCGGGCGTTGTGGTTGAGGAACTTGGTTAAGAAATCCTCAGTGATTCCGGGGCCGTCTTCGCCTGTTTGGACGGCCTTGGGAGTGACCTGGTGCTCACGCATCCTTTCTGACGTAAAACCCATGACGTAGGCGCGAGCCGCGCCCTTGGCCCCGGCGAGCAAGTTCCGGACGTAGAAAAGATAGGGATGTAGGTGCGGGAAGATGCCCGTCAGCGATGCATAGTACAAGAAATCCTCCAGAGCGCCAATAACACCGCCGACGTCCTCGCCTCTGTCGAGGAAGCCGAAGCGCTTCGCGAAGGTGATCATACCGATGACATCAAAAGCGTAGCACTGAAACCAGTGTCCCATATTAACCGGCATGGAAGACTGGGCCATCTCCGACAAGCGCTGGACGAAGATGTCAACACAGGTATCCACGTAGGACTCGTAGTGGACGAGCGACGACATGGAGTACATGGCTTGGTAGAGCCTCCGGTTCTTGGAGTGCCGCGCGTTGTGCTGATCAGTGAAGAGTGTCCATTGTCCTGGCGTAGCCCAGGCCAAGTACCATGTCGACTTGGCCAAATTGCCACCGGGGCCGTAAATGATCCTTGAGGCTTCGGGATTGCTGATGCTATAGCGGTTGGGACCGTAACGAACAATAGGGCCTTGACCAGTTCGAAAAACAACACAGTCAGCTTTTTTCTGAAGTTGCCAGGAAGGAAAGGCTATTTTATGTGCCTCACGCCAAAAAGGCATGACAGTGAGGCAAGGCAGCACCCACCATGTTTCTTATGCAGTTCCACATTCACCACCTCAAAGTCCCCTCTCTCGACCGCCCAGAAATACCAAGCATTGGTGATCCGCGCCAAGAAGGGACCCGGGACGGCCTTGAGTGGCGAACGAAGATAGCGAACCAGCAATAAGCACAGTTGTGCTAAAAGGAGGATGCCGGCGGCGGCAATCAGCAGACGGAACACCATGGCGTCAACAGAATGAGGCCTGAGAAATGTGTGTGTGCCTGGCTGTGTGTGAGAAAAGCTTCGATATAAGCCACAGAGGTCCTCTACCTATCAATCCAAGGTGAGGGGAACAGGCGGAGTTGACTAGGAGACTTTATATGAAGGAAAGGGAAGTGAAAAGAGAGAGAATGGGTAAAGGAAGCGTAGGGCAAGGATAGAAATGCTTTGAGGTACCCGAGTGGGGGCTGTCCAAGATGGATCAAACGGTGTCTATTCCCCAAAGTGTCTAGCGTCTTGATTGGTACCACGAACATCTTAATGAGGTCCTCGGTGTCCGCTTACAACATTAGAACAAGGCCACTGAAAGTGGTCCGAAGCCTGTTCTCGCCGCTTTGCTTAAGGTGCCTTAATTTTTATTAATAGTCTGGGGTTTCCCAACGTCTATCACGGCAATTCGGCACGTCTCCTCCGCCTCCTCGTTGGCTTATTTATGAAAGGTTTATTCTCCGGCTTTGAGTCGGTTGAACAAGTCGGGTATCTGTGGAGAACTACCGAGTTGTTTAACTTGCCGAGTGGGGTCTTGTTTGAGACGCATTTACGATAAGGGGCCTCCTCCCCAAGCTTTGTGTTACACTCAGCTAAGTGATGGATGCAAAGGCGAAAAGTTCTTGAGTATTGTATTTCACGATGCTATTAATGTTATACCATAAGTTATAATATAATAAGTTACCCATTTTTTAATTATCTTATGTTAACCATAGGCTTCTTAATATATTAGCATTTTGGTGGGGAATGACCCGCGAGAAGTGGGTGCCGCGAAAGTAGGGTCTTTAACTTAGTAGCTCCGAATCCAAAGAACGTCAAGACAAGAGCAAGCTATTGGGGTTTTCAGATATGAATTTCAAGAGAGCAATGGAAAAGAACTAACGTTATGCCCTGGTGGCGGTCCACGAACATAGTTCAGAATGCCATGATCGACTTATCGCCAAAGTCTTGTTTCTGTTGTGGGAAGAGTATAAAGTAAAGCACGATCCTGATAACATCACTTCGTTATGACGGCTTGTTACATAATATGCATCTCTCATATACACAACTTATCAGCGCCTCCTGTTGGAGTGTGCATTCCACTTTTGGTCTGATGAGTTAGTGAGACAGAATGCGACACGGCTGAGAAATACTCTTAAACTCGATGGATGATAGTATGCTCCCATTTCTCAGACGAAATCTACATATTTTTGCCCCAAGGCTGGCCTCAGCGACCATGGCACAGCCATCATCTTTCCCCGTCCTTCCAGCAGACACGCAGAAGCACTATGTTCAGACAATAATGAACTATTTTAAGCGCCTTGGGGACGAAAAGGAACCACCCATCATCTATCCCTTCAGACCAGAGACACATGGCCCAAGTCAATGGACGCAGTCAGTAGACGCAACGGTCTGTGACATCGCCGATGAAGAACTCGATTACAACCTCGATACGCATGGATTCAAGATCCACTACCATGGAACGAAGGTGGCGGATTTCTCGGACATGGACACAATCAAGCGAGAGTACTTCCCCGAGGTCCAACAGATGTTGAAGGACGCTTGAGTCATTAGTCCCATTTCCTTCCCCTGACGTGTGCAGATCTTTTGTCGCTGGTATCGTGCTTTATCAGTCTTTTGGGTTTCATCTTGTCTCTAACACTCGTTCCGTTCCCGGAAGGCGACCTCATTCGCACCAAGGTGGTCTTCCCCGAGCGCGAGGGCTCGACTTTCAATGTCACCCACAGCCCAAGCCACAGGTTCTACTACCGCTACGGTCAGAAACCTGACTTGGTCACCTTGTTTAAAAGCTATGACTCCAAGCCCGGTGTTGCGAGACGGAATCCTCACTCAGCATTTGTGAATCCTGAGACGGTGGATTATCCTGGTAGGGAGAGTGTCGAGGTCAGGACATATGTATTCTATGGGCCCGAGCAGAACTAGTGCCCTAGCCTCTAAGTGTATAGTATTATATTTGTATATGTTGAATGTGGCTCCCAGGCCGTTTAAGCCTGTTCAGCAGAGAAGGTCTGGCTATGTACCTAGCTAGTAGCTTGGGGATACCTTCCTCTGCGCAGGAGATGTAGGTTGCCCTTTTAGCAACCCGAAGGTGGTTAAGAGTCATTTTTTAGTCTGACGGAAGGAAGCAGGCACATTTTAAACCCTTCCGGCTGTAGCAACGCATTAGTATTCATCCTTTGTGGAGAGCATGGATAGTTACGAGTAACCTCCTTTCGGCAGAAGGGAATCCCACGTTGTGTCCAAAAGAGACATCGTATCAAAGATAGTGGAAGCGCATCAGATAGAAAATCCGCGGCTCGCTTCTCGACTTCGTTATCTGATGGATCAAGTCCTTATTGACCATTGTGAAGTACGTGAGGTGAAACACTGCGTCTGGAGAAAATCGAGCAGAGGCCAGTAGTTGTCTGGTCCAGGATACCCTACTCTGCGTAACGTAAAATATATTTTCTACCTAGATCTCAACTGCTGCACAAACAATGTTTAAGAAAGCTGGCAAACTATCAATGTAGAATAGATGTCCAGCATCTGGCACCATATGAAAATATACGAGAGCTCTATTGCCAGCTTTATCAAACCCTGTCTGAATTGCCTCATGAAGAGCCTTCATTGACCGAGGCAAGTCTCCATCTATCTCGCCCACAAGTAAAGTGACGGACTCAACGCTGTCACTCAGTGTCGCAGCAAGATGCAGCAGATCAAAAGATGGCGCTGTGAGAGCATTGACACAAGCCCGAAAGCCAAGAGGGGTTGTTGTCATCATCGTTGCCCTTATTGCGTCAAACTCGCTAGGGTTGTTGTCCTTCCAGCCTGGGGAGAACCATTTGTTGGCCATTCCGTTTGTAATTTCTGAGAGCTTGCTTTCGTCGAGTCTGACGGCCTCCGCGCGTGGGGTCAGTGTATCCTGAACTCTAGCATTTCCTGGAGAGCAATTGAGTGTATCGCATATCACCAGTCTCTCTATCAGGCCAGGTTTCGCGGCAGCAACATAGGCTCCCGTGACTGCACCCATGGAAACACCAATCCATGCAGCGAGTCTAGAGATGCCAAGATGTTGAAGGAGTGACACCGCGTCGTCGGCTAATGTCGAGAAGTTTGTTCTAGTCACATCTTCAAGATGAGCACTGCTCTCTCCGTGCCCGGGCTGGTCGTAGCGGAGAACATCGAAGCCTTTTGCAAGCAAAGCGGGCACAACACGATCCCAGGTTCGGTACGGTGCACAAATGGAGTTGGCCAACACGATTGTAGGTCCTGTCCTGCCATTGTTACTCACAGTGGAAAGCTCGTACGCTATGGTTCGGGTATCTGAGAGACTGAAGAAGTTGGGGCTGCCGTTTGAAGCCATGGTCCCTTAAAGAATCAGCATACGAAGAGATGAGGATGTAGGCAGTAGGAACCTTTCAACTGTCACAGCTTTGAAGTCAGCTATAGAGTAATTAAGGAAGATATCACTCGTCTCGAATAGTTCACGATTGATGTGATATCAACGGTAGGATGCTGATTCTGGAGGATGTGTGGAGCCGGAGTTATGGGTGTACCACTTGTTCCGTGATTCGGAAATCGTTTCCGCATTCCGAACCAAAAGCACACGAAGCTTATTTCATTCGAGGTGTCCATGATACTTGGTATGAAGCAAAGGTTTTGTTAGTGCCCCCACAGAGGCACTGGGGGGTCAAATTGGGTACTTTTCCTCCTGACGAGGTCACTTCTCCCTTCCCAACCCATGCTCGAGGTACATCTAGGGAGAAAAATGTGACTGAGGCGACACCCCCTGACTTTGTGGGGCCGCTAACAGAACATTTGCCTCATCAAATAAAAGCTGACAAATAGGACAAGCCATTGCATTTCTTTTATTTATTTATCACACTGTGCACAGTCTGGAGTGGTGCCAATAAAGAACGGGTCTTGCGACTTTGTGAAGTTGAAGGAAGCCAAACCAGCAAATTAACTAAACCGAACAATGCTCAGACAAGACCGTGGCTAGTCCCCTACTCACCGCGCATAGTAGGCACGCTCTATACGATAATTGCACTTATGTGTAAGGAGTGAGTAACCTTATCTCTAATGTCTAGGTAAAGAAACCCTACGAGGATCAAGACCGAGGGCCACAGTGTGTGATATACCCGGTGGTCCCGGTGGGACAACAACCGATCAAGTGCGATCAATTCGTTTCCTTTCCGAGAGCAACTATTCCCAGGTTCATATATGTATTGTAGGCCCATCAATTCCTTATCTCTAGTCATCATTTGTCCATCTTTTGCCTCCCATCTTGACTGGTGCCCATTCGTGTCTGCTTCTGGCTCGCTAAGGAGAGTATACATCACCGACAACTTCCTTCAATACGCGATAAGAATAGCTACAATGGCTCAAGCTACCCTTGTCGGTGCTGGCGGCCGAGAGATCACCGGTATGTGCGAAACCTATGACTGTGATCGTGGATTTGTCTTGCAATTGAGGCCTAACCATTTTTTGTACAAAATAGTCCCAACTGACTTGTTTATCGACAACAGGTTCTCGCCTGCCACTGATGACAAGACGGTCACGGTTGAGAATCCAGCTACGGGAGATGTCTTGGCGACTGTCGCAGCCGCTCAAGCTGCCGATGTCAACCGTGCAGTGGCTTCTTCAAAAGCGGCATTCAAGAACACCTGGAGGAATACATCTCCCGGCCAACGGAGGGCGTTGCTCAATAAACTAGCTGATCTCATAGAGAAGCATGGCCAAGAATTTGCATCGATTGAAGCCCTTGATGCGGGCATGCTATATAACTTGTCCATGGGCTTGAGCATTACACAAGCTACAGAGACTGCCCGCTATTACGCCGGTTGGGCCGATAAGCTCGACGGCCAGTCCATCGATATTGAGCAGGGACTGGCATACACGAGACGAGAGCCGATTGGAGTGTGTGCTGCAATTGTGCCTTGGAATTCGCCTCTGTGGGTCTACCAAACTGAATCCTTTCCGAAGTGCTGGAGTGGGAAAGCTGACTATATCCTGCTTTATGAAGCATGATCACGATGTGGAAGCTTGCTCCGGCCATTGCTGCTGGAAATACCCTGATCATCAAAACTCCGGAACTTGCTCCGCTATACGGACAGAAGCTGGCAGAGCTTATTGTCGAAGCAGGCTTTCCCCCCGGTGTCATCAACATCCTATGCGGTCTTGGGACTGTCGCTGGCCAAGCCTTGGCTGATCATGCCGAAGTAAGGAAGCTATCCTTTACAGGCAGCGTTGGCGTAGGACGGTCTATTCTCGCGAGTTCAGCCAGAACGAATCTCAAGAGAGTTACTCTAGAGCTTGGTGGCAAAGGGCCTACCATTATCTTTGCTGATGCTGACTGGGAGAACGCCCTACTCTGGGCGAGCATGGGTATCACAGTCCACAACGGACAGATCTGTGCTGCTGGAAGTCGGATCTATGTCCAGGATGAGATATACGACCGCTTCATCGCCGAGTTCTCAGCACGAACCAAGGATGCAGTAACCGGAGATCCGCTGTTGGACACGACTGCCAAAGGGCCTGTCATTAGCTCGGTTCAGAAAAATCGGATTTTGCAGTACATTGCTAAGGCTAAACAGGAGGGCACACAGCTCCTCCACGGTGGCCAAGACGAGGTTACTTCATCAAAAGGACACTTTGTTCCCAACACAGCATTTACAGAAGTCTCTCCTGACGCCACTGTGATGCGAGAGGAGGTTTTCGGACCTGTGGCAAGTATCGCAAAGTTCAAGACAGAACAAGAAGTCGTTGATTTTGCCAACGATAGCAATTATGGATTAGCTGCAGCAGTTTTTACGACTGATGTTAACAGAGCTATCCGTGTCTCGGAACAGATCGAATGCGGCATGATCACTATCAACTCGTGGGGGACTTTGAATGCCAACACTCCTTTTGGAGGTTTCAAGCACAGCGGCTTCGGTAGAGAACTTGGACAAGATGCGTTAAACGACTGGACCCAGGTCAAGTGTGTCAAGTTTAGTGTATTGAAACTCTAGATATAACATCAAAGCCTGTCGATTAAGTGTGTTGAGAAGCTGTATTATTTCGCAAATCACGCAGTCACAAGTGCTTGAGGGTCCAAGAGGTGAATACAGAGTTCGATCTGTATCCTTGCAACTTAAATTTGTGCCTGTACGCTTTGTTGTTGTTCTGGGTGTTTTCGTGAGTGTCACCATACGGAGCTCCTTGACGATAACATGTTTTATTCAATACGACTGCCGAAAACCCAATCCACTCGCTGTAACGCCCATCATATACCTTCAGGTTCGCTACGTCTTCATTCCGCAAACATCCCAGCCCTCAAAATCTTGCCGCAGCATTGTAGCTGCAATACCTAACCAGACTCATCTGTAGACCAGGCCTCTACAACGTCTGCAAGTGTCTGATCTCTGCCCACACTGCCTGGAAATACCATATACGGTACCACCCGGTGACGGCTTGTTTCCTCATCACATCGCCGAAGAGGAGTTCCTGGAGCAGCCTGTCCAAGAACCTTTGCTCTTCTCATCTTCAATCCTTTGGTGGCGGCGTCTAGGGATGTGATGCCACCCTTCGCGATGAAATATTGTGGTCTAGCGTCAATCAGCTCTACTAATTGGACCAGAGCTTTCGCAACTTGAGACCCAATGCTAAGCGAAGTTAGAGCATCTTGACTTTTGATCAGTAACCTCGAAGTCATGGCCAGAACATCACAGCTTTTAGTAATTTCGCTCGATGCTTGCTGTGCTGCCGCCTTGACCATGGCTTCGGCAGCCTCTGGGGATGAGATTAGCTGGGCAACATCTAGCTCAATCACTGTAAGTTTATCTCCTCGCCTTTCTCGTAGGACCTTCAATTAGGTAGTAGTCTTGGAAATATACGATCCTGCCATGATGAGGCTGCCTGGTAGTCGTCTTGTGATTATAATTTTGGTTGATACGCCGAGATCAGCGAGGGTCAGCTGCGGGATGCCTGTTATGCCTGGCCGAGGGGAAACAAAAGCCGCTCCTGTGCGATAAGGATCTTGTCTTCCGCTCTTTTCGGCCTCGATGAGACCAGGAATGAAGATATGTATATGTGACTCGGCCGCGGCGCTGAGAATGAGGATAGAGTCGGAGCCTGGTTATACCGACAGAAGCTTCTCTGCTACACTGGCAGGGCCACCTACACGGATGTCCTGTAGGGTTACTGGGACGAATCTAGACTCGTTTAACCGCTTTCCGCATTTCTCTATTGCGTATTAACGTAGGTTGGCGTTCTTATATGTAAATGTAGCATCTTGCGTAAACAAGGATTAGTTCGAAGGAACCAACTCATCGTTCTCTTTAATATAGTGTAAATCGGCAACCGCATAACAGCCTCCTTGATATAAGACCAGTGCCATGATCAAGCCATTAAAGTGAATGAGTGCCTCTTCTGCTGCTTTCGGCTCCTCTGGTAAGTGTCCACGGAGTGTAGAATCACCACGTAGCACGATCTCAAACGTTTGACTCGCAGCTTCAGCGGCCATTTTGTTTGCCTCAACTGAGGGAAGAGTTCAAGACTTTGTCGCGATGAAGAAGCCGTTGGGGATTGAGAGCAAACTCTTGCTGAAGGGTCTCGATGTCACACATTGTAAGCACATCGATGTCGTGGTAGGTCTGTGTTCCGGTTGGGTCATCGTCCAAGACAAACAGGACTGGAACCCCGCCCTTGTTGACGATAGTTCTGATGGAACCAATAACATTGTGAGAATACTTTGGTGACAGCGCGTTGATTGTCTCTCTCACTGGTAGGCGGCCTGGAACCATGGATTTCTCTATCTCGCTGTGCGTTTTGCTGGTGCTTGATGTGACTATAAGGCAAGCCAGTTCCCACAAGTTAATCTCGGGTTCCCTCTCATACATCAATAGGGTCGCGTCTATCGAGGTCATCGTTAATCCCCTATTTAGCGCATTTCCGTTCCTCTAGGGTCCTTCTCATATCGGCAACTGGGCAGCTACTAGTATAATTGGCGTTATCATCGCTCTACGTATTGCTAAACCCGTTATCGACGTTGTGCTGGCTTATATCGGACGGCTTAAGGGGAAGTACATGTCTAAGTATAGTTAGTTTGTTCACCTTAATTATTCCCTTCCTCGTCAGCGCGATAGGCCTCGTTATCTTCTGGTATACCTATCCTAAGACTCTTATATTGGGCCGGCTGTAGGATACGCCATGGATATGACCAGCCTGAATCTCATTCCCTCTCCATTCTGTCCAATGTTATTGACAGCTATCCATACGACTTTCTCGAGGTTGTGACTTTGATGAATGCAGTTACTCATCTGATTCCCTTTGGGCTGGTAGAGACTGCGTCCGGTTGCTTGGTTGGAGAGGGTCGGCGAGGGTTAGCGTGAAGAAGATGTTCCTGCAGATGACAATCTTTCAGTGGGCCACGATCGCCGGCTTGGGCTTCAACTTTATTTTTGTGCCAGCGGTCCGGAAGAAGGATAGCTATATACACACTAGATATGGTGCTAAGAGGCTGCTTTGAGACGCGTTCAGACAGTCACCCGGTCTGTCATCACTAATACCAAGTTGCACTAAATGAGGCTACTTGACGACCGCCTGATGGCAACTTTGTCTCGTTTGGCAAGCACGTGGTAGTCCAGCTAAATGTGCCTAATTACAACTATTCTGCGTTGAAAACCCTTGATCGATTCGCAATTCATCAGTTGGATGGCACCCATTCAGGCGCGTTGCAACTAAACAGGACAGACAGTTCACGGCTTCGTAGGTGTATTTTTGCAAATAGTGGTACATCCTACCATGTCCAGCAATTTCTATTGAAGACTAATGGTCTACAGTTTAATCAGACATTTACGTGACTTGGGCACAATCAACGTATAGTTTTCCAAAGTCATGTCGTCCTCCGAGAGAGATGGATGAACCGTGGCGCCATGGAATTTGCAGAAAAAGGCCGCTGATGTCAAGCGCAATTCCATGTAAGCAAGATGAATGCCAATGCATACTGCTATTTGTTAGTTTTCTGGTCTTCTAAATCCTTCAGGGAAGGCTCATACTTCGGGGTCCTCCGCCGAAGGGGATAAATGCTCCTTGCATCTCGGCAGTTGGGTTCAACCAGCGATCGGGATTAAATCTGGGAGTCGTGTTAGCCAAACACTCTTAAAACAATGTCCAAAAGATCAACGTACTTTTCTGGGTTGGGAAAGACCTCCCGTAGCCGGTGTAAAGAGTATGCTTGGGTGAGAACCGTAGCGGTATCGGGGACATAGTATCCTCCGACCTTCCAGCCGCCTTCAGGGACGTCTCTTGAATGTGAGCCTGAAGCCGCACCGTACATTCTCAGCGCTTCTTGCACGACGCAGTTCAAATATGGAAGCTTGGAGACATGCAAATCAGTGAAATCTGGAGGCAACGTTGCAACCTCGCCTTCTATCCTGTCCCTTATTGCAGCGTCCTTGAGTACGGACCAAACTAGATATGTCAGTGTATTTGATGTTGTGTCTGTTCCAGTAACCATAAATTCTGCGGCTTCTTCTTGCATTTCGAGCTCAGTCAAGGCATGCTCCTTATCTTTAGGGTTCATGATCTTGTCAAAGAAGATCGGTGTGTTCAGAGATCCAGCTTGTTGGGCGAGTTGCAGACGACGGATTGATTCTTTTCCGTAGTTGGTAATACGGTCAAACCGTGCCATAAACTCTTTGATCTGGGGGATCGGAAGTAGAAACAGAAGGTCAAAGAAGGGCGAATACTCGATCCTTTTGTGAACTGTAGACATGGCGGATTGAAGATCCTCCACATACTGGCTTCTCTGTAAATGGTTGGTTAGTTAAACAATGTTCCCAAGGCCAGGCTTGCCACACTCACTTTTCCTTGCTCAAGCATCCTAAAGGAGCTTCCAAAGGTTAGGTCGCCAATAATATCAGTGGCCATGAAGCTGAACCATTTATGCACGTCGGCGTATCCTAGCTTCTGGCCCTCTTTTTGCATTTGGTCCATCGCCAAGTCTACCTTGGCTCGGATGAGCGGCTCAAAGCTCAGCAGGGATGAATTGCTCAGAGGATGAGCGAGAAGTCGGCGCCGTCGCGAGTGCCTCTCACGATCTCTCATCCCGAGCATTCCCGGACCAGTCATATCGTACCATGCTGATTTCCTGAACCCCCCAGACACCTTTTGAATCACTTTGACATCGTCGGGGTTGTTGATGCCAACTTCATTCGGACTCACACGGACAACGGGGCCTTAAAAATTCGCGTTAGCCCAAGGGAAAGGGGTACTTGATGAGAACTAACTAACCATAATCAATGAATAAAGAATCCAGATATTGCATGCGGCGACCCGCCAGTGTGTAGTACTTGAGAATGAGATTTGTCCATCGAGCTGTAACAGGACCCGGAATATGGGACAACGGCCCAAACAGGGCGAGTTTCGCCTTCCTAAGGACCTACAATTATTAATTAAAACAGCAACTTATAGAGACGTCCCCAGAGCTTTTAATCTTCCTGAACCTGTGGTCGAGGCGAACTCACGTAGAAGACAGCCAAGGCTATGCCTATACCGAAACTGTATGTTGACAGAAATTGGAGGGCTGCCATTGCGCTTTATGCCTGCAGAGAGTCGACAAGTTCGGTATCTTCGCTGAAACTAGAAAGATTGAGTTGGAATGAAAGCGAGATATTCTCATACACTTGAACCTATTAAATCTCCTCCACAGAAGCAAATCATACCTCGTTCTTATATCACGAGATCACTCCACAACCACTCCGCATTTACCCCACACGGAAAGCCACTTCTCCACACGGAATGGGGCTCGACAGCGGCATGTCCACAAGATCCGATGAAGCCTACCCTAGATCGAAATCGGGGAAGAGGTTCAGTTCATGGATATTGAAAAAGATTTAGGACACAGTAAACATCAATGATAGTCAGAGATAGATATAATAATCGATATGTTAATGCAATCGGCTGTAAATAAGGCATTTCGCTCTCATCCTTGCTTGACTCCTGTTGTCAAGAAAAGTGCATGGTTGATTGCGGTGGAGTCCGCAAATCGTGGCAAATGGCCAAACGGCACAAATGTTCATCCCATCAGCGAGGCTCATTTCCTATGGACGCTGGCAACAAGCCATGCATAGGTCGTGATTGCGTTTGTTTCTTCGGCCACGGTTGTTTAACAACTGTTTCTAAGCAACATAATGAATTGTGCTTTTAACGCGATCAACGTTACACCGCGTCCAAAGCCAAGGTCGCTGGAGTAGCAGAATTCCTAAGTGAAGGCTGGGCTACAGACCAACACCTCTCTCCATGTGAAACAGAGCTCAAAGTCCGACAAAACCGGCACTAAGTTCTCTGGTTGGGTTACAATGAGAGCCCTTCCTTCTAGTGAAATGACATGTATTCATATCAACAGATCCATGTTGGCCAACGTCTAATCTATGCCTCTACTTGGAGTTGATGACAGGAAGGGTAAGCCAGCTAGTCTCCCCCCCAACATGAAGAGTATTCTTGCCATCGAAAACCTTAGGATTGCGATCGTCATCTTGTTCATGAGAGAAATTGCCCACTCCTTGTGTGTCATGTCCCGCAACCTCTAGAACGAGAGTCTCTTGCGGCTCCAGAACAACGTTGGTCGGCCAAATCTCAACATCAACCTCATACTTCTGGTTCTCTTCGACAGGCTGCACCTCACTGCTGTAGTAGTTACGATAAGGTAAAAAATCTTTGTGAAACTCGTTGTCAGCGTCCACCTTTCGGAGAGACACTCGCAGCCAACCCTTGACGATGGGGACAGGATCTCCCATCGTGCCAGTGTAAAAGACCTCCCTGCCTTCGCTGTTCAGCTTACGAAGTGTAACAAAAAGGTCAATGTCTGATGGCGCAAGTGAATTAGAGGACTTGCGTGAAGCCGACACAGTCAGATGGGCGACAATGTGGCCTGTGATCTCTAAACTGGACGGAGTGGTGTATTTAAAGGTAAGGGGCTCGCTGTACCGAAGCATGTTAGTAACATGCGAATAAAAGCATTCAAGGCTGAGGAAACTGACCCCTTGAGTGCATCATAATCAATGCTTCCTAGCTTAGCGGATGGCTTTGTATCAAGCCTGCTGTCCGGCACGAGGAAGAACTTGGTGTATTCAGTTCCAGGTAGCGGCCAGTCTAGCTCGTCTCGTTGCGGGAAACCTCGCTCACGCTCCGGATCGTCGACGCCTGCTTCACCTTTACGTAGGCAAAGACGGACCCTAGGCTGTTTTCCTATTTTCCAACCGTCCTCGTCATTATCCTTCAGGAAGGCATTAAAGAACGAGAGCTGCAACTCGGCCGACTCGGGATAGTAGAATGGGAGGTCGTGTCTCCCCACGATGAAGTGGAGAAACTTGTACTTAGAGCTGGCACGCATCCAACCAAGCACATTACCACGGAGGTGAAGGAGAATTCCGCCCTGAGATTCATAGTCAGACAAGAAGTATAGTGACCAAGACAGCAGGTCGTATGCTTACCCAGTTAGCAACGCTAAGTAGGGGCGTCTCAATAGCTCCAACGTCAAAGTCCCGCGTCTTGTAGTAATCCTCGTCGCGGAACTTGTGCACCGCCGTGTCCACTGTCTGGTCTCGTCGATTCTTGAACAGGACCTTTTCATCTAGATCTCCCTCGAGGGTATCTTCGCCCCATTTTCGAGCAGCCCGACCTGGCTTGCCGTACTGATTAGGGCCAACACCGTTAGTCCACCAGAATTCTGATTGAGGTGTTAGCAAAAGCGGGCATACTTGGTATTGTAGCAGACTTACTGATGAACCGATCTGACAGAATGCCTCCATGACGCACTCTATCGCGATAATAGTCACTCATTCCCTCCCAGGGAATAATAGCGGCTAATCCCTTAGGCTTACGAGCCGCGACCCGCCACTGAGTGCCAGCGTAGTAGCTGATGCCAAGGAGGCCAACCTTGCCTGAAGACCACTCCTGCTCGGCAGCCCACTCAATCACATCAAAGAATGCCTCGCTAGTACCACGGGACATGGTATCAAGTAGACCGGGACTTTGGCCAGCGCCTCTCTCGTCGGTCCTCACAACAATGTAGCCCTTACTAGTCCAGAAGGCCGGGTCAGGTGTCTCCCAAGCTGAATGCGCAGACTTCATCTCTGGGTTCACCTGCTCCCAACTTTTCTTGTAGAAGACCCCATATGGGACATCCTTGCCATCTGTTCAAGGAGAGTCAGTGAATCAGAATAACGCTTCAATGCGTGCCCTTTCTTCCACTTACATGGCCCATACGTGGCGACAACCGGATACTTCTTGCTTCCATACGGGACAGCGTCCTTTGGTAGGAAGACATTGCATCGGAGCGTCCCCTTTTCGTGTGTCTTGAGTGGGATATCGACATTTTTTAGAAAAATGTAGGGAAAGCTATCCCTGTCAACCTCAAGAAATTTATTTTCCGCCATTGTTATCTTTAAAACAAATGATATCACTGACGTCAGAGTAAGGCCAGATGAAATGAGCTTCAATGTCACTTTTAACTGCTTAATGAGATACTCTTATGTCTCAACTTCCATGTTTACTTTGGCATGGCATGGCCCGCTCCGGCGTATCCCCACAGCAGTGAGGGCTTACATCGGCTCGGGACCACACCCACCCGAGCCATCCGAAACACTTCGCAGACCCCCATACCTCAAGCTCACCATATTTTTGCAGACGGTGAATCTTCTAGACGGTGAAGGTGAAATGACTAGCTAGAACCTCAATTTCACCTTCAAGTCTTTGTGGCATTACCAACATCCACTTAACTTTCACATCTCACTTCAGTCGAACCAACATGTCAACTAAAACTACGACGACGGCGAGCCCTCGCCAGGCTAGCCAACTCCGACTAGAAGCATCTACATCAGAGATGTTGGCGGAATACGATATCCATCACTCGTCGTCGCCCTCAACCCGTCAACGAAATGGAGAGCCTGGCATCGTCATCGTCGCTGGTAACATTCCACGCGAGGCCCAGCCAGCTGATTTCGATGCCACCTTGGCTCCTCATCCTCCAGTTCCATATCCCGTTTCCAATCCTCAGTGGTGGCCCGGCTATCATAGAAACGTACCAGATTATCGACCAGTGAATCGGGACCTTGACTGGGAGGAAAGGCGCCAATCGCCCCTGTTCACTTATGTTGGTGCGATTA
The DNA here is from genome assembly GCA_020740775.1 of Ilyonectria destructans. Classification (NCBI taxonomy): domain Eukaryota; kingdom Fungi; phylum Ascomycota; class Sordariomycetes; order Hypocreales; family Nectriaceae; genus Ilyonectria; species Ilyonectria destructans. The sequence continues at coordinate 279,514 of JAHEWK010000038.1, forward strand.
TGGTTTCGGGATGCTGTATCATGGCGGTAGGTCATATTCACCGACGTCACCCTGAGGTCACTCAATGAAACCGGCTACTAACTTTGCCCAGAATTGGGCGCAATTATGGAGAGCCACTGCGGGTAAAGTCACGGATGTTGGCCTTTCGAAAGTCGGTGGCGAGTGGTAGAGATGGCTCAGGCATGGGGGCCGTGAGCCGACTCGGCATGCCTGTTCTTCTTTGTGTAGAGTAATTATCGTTAGTATCAGATCCAAAGTGCTTGAAATCAACCAATCTTTCCACTTCTGTGACATGAATGTTGAGCAACGTAAGTGTGTTGGTCCACATGAAGAACTTTTAGGTCGAGTCTCAACGGATCATCTGTTGCAGGTAGTTAAATGCACATTGTTCCTGAAGATCTGCCTAAGCGCTGGGTGATGTCGACTGTGATGTTTGGTCGATGTAGAACTGTTCATAGTAAACGTGTAGCACTTAAGGAGCCATGCCTGGTAGCCTATAACGTCAATATGGTATTAAAGGAAGTGATTCTTGTTTGGACATTAAGCAAGAAGTGATTATTTCTGTACATACTAAGCTAATGTTCTACTCAAATACAACATGTGCTTTCAGTTCTATCGCTATGACAGGCGGACATCTAGTGCGAGACACCAATCTTCAACGCAAACGTGCTGGCCCTAGTGAAATCTAACTCCAAGAACCCAGCTGGTACTGACTGTTACACATATTCACCAACTCCCAGCACTCTCCTAGAAAGGTATTAGGGCCAACATCATCTTCATCTCCAGCAGCACCGGCGGCAAACATGGTAGCCATGAAGTGATCATCAGTTCCATGAGCCTCCTTGTATCGAGGGTGCTTCATGAGTTTGGTAACTGCTCGCCGCAGAGCAGGACCAGTGTTATTCGTGACAGTGTCCTCGACGGCTTGTCGAAACTCCAAGGCAAAGTCACCTGGAGGAACAGGTTGGGCGAAGTTATCCTTGAAGCGAATCATCCACTGCCAATGATTGCGATAGAGGTTATGGACTGAGCCTCCGCTTCCGATAATGAGTGTGTCTTCGTATCGTAGGGGACGTAATGCCGCTCCAATTTTGAGATGCATGTGCGGATCGTATCGGGCATTCATGGAGACAATAGTCGTAGGCAGAGGAGCACAGTTTGGAAACATGCGAATGATGATGAGAAAGGTGTCGTGGATCCAGTCAAACTTGCGGTTAGCCCGCGCATTGATGCCGGCTGCTTGAAGCATGTTGATGACACGCTGGCCCCCTTCGATATCTGGCACCATCTTGTATGGCATATAGCGGGCCTCAGTCACACTGCCGACGGGGTCTTTCTGTGCGTTGGGGTTCATGCTGACTTCAACTGTGTCGTTTGGGGCATCCCAGTGAGCTCCCTGTGTGAAAATACAACATGGTTAGTCAAATCTACACCTGAAGACGTAGACAGAGAAGAGGATTCAAACAAACCATCATGACAATTCTCTTGACGCCTCGGCGCAAGGCTTCATTGCCAATGCCTTCCCATATCTTTGCCGGTTCCGACTGTTCACCCAGCATCATAGTCGAGCCATGAGCTAAGAGAAACACCGGTGTTGGTGCTAAAAGAACATAATTAGCACCCGAAGTTCGACAAACTGTCCTGTCCAGCTTGAGGGATCCCGGATTCGCTCACCCTTCTGTGTTGGTATACTTCCCATGTTGGCCGATGAATTACTAATTTGCACCTCAATGAGACGACACCGCGCACCCCGAGTACCCAGCCCAGGAAGATGCTGTTTTATTCTAGCAAAACCCCGATGCATCCGCAAAGTCCGACGACGCAAATACCCATGCGGATCCAAACGCTTTATCTGTCGGCCCACCACTGTGGAGCCGAGCCGAAGATTGTTCCTCGCGGAAGCTCGGGCGCTCGTAGAATGCGAATGCACCAAACAAAATGCATATCAAAAACCTACCGAGAGCTGTCCTGAAGTATGAAGCGTCACACAATTGTCTTCAGAGATGATCACTGAGCTTGACCTATCATGAGTTCTGCATCCAACGTATATCGCACCGTCAGCGCGGCATGGACCGAAGGTCGGCTGGAGAACGTGTTGCAACGGCAAAAGGAACTGGCTGCCCTCCATGGCAGTGTCAAGAAATCCTCGAGTAACTTAATCAGAGCTCTCAATCAAGGCAAGATGGACTCAATTGGGTGTTGATTAACCAGATGGAAACATAACTGACACGATGGCAGACCTACAAACTACCGACGAGAGCGCGGCCGAAGAACTCCAATTGACACTTGACACGATCAAACACCTTTACGATGGCCTCAACTTCCCAGCCAGCCTAGCCAACGAGCGATCGATCAAACAAGGAGCCAGTTCAGTGGACAACCTGGTGCCTCTGGGACCAACACTCATTGATCCGGCCCCCCATGCACCGGTTGCCAGTACACTCATCCCGTTGGCAGCGGCTGTGGCTGCTGGAAGCGCTGTTGTTGCGTTGGTGCATTCATCTGTTCCAGCCGTCAATGACTTGTTACGAAAGATCCTTAGGGAGAGCGTGGACGTTGAAGCCGTCGACCTCACCGACAACGACTCTGCCGACACCCGTCAGCAACTTGGTCTGAAGTTGTTCGGTGTCGCAGTGCTCCAGAACTTGCACGAGCGCGCCAGCACAACCAAGCTTCTCTCTCAGACGAACCCACTGGTGCGCATCCTCTCGCCGCCATCTGGGGTTTGCGCCGTCTTTGTCGACCGTAGCGTCCGGGACCTCGAGACTGCAGCAAGCCATCTCCACAACTCTATCCTCGCTAGTCCGCGACATCATCCCTTGAGGCTCCCCAGGCTATGCTTTGTCGATGAAACAATCATCAACGACCTAGAGGGGCTTTTACTTAGCGCTGGGTCAAGCTCCACTGAGCCCCTACAGTATGATGACGACAACAAAAAGACCCAGGCTTGTATAAGCAGCTCAAGTCCACGTTTCCCTCTCTGTCCAAGAAGACTGCGAATGGCACGTCCAATTATCATTCCTCAGTGGTGGGACTGAAAAGCTCCGAGTATGTGGATCGTCAAACGTCACAAGATTCTGATATTAACCTACTGCTCTGTCATGCTAGTCCCATCACCGCCGAAAGTATCCGCGCAGTTGCTCGATCCATCGCCGATTGCCACAGCGGTATCTTGCTGATCCCTACTCGAAGCCTCGATCACGGCATAGACATACTAAGCAAGGTGTAAGAGTGCCACGGCGAAGTGCATCCCAGATAACAGAGCTGTCAACTAATCCCTACGTCACAGAAATGACAATATGCCCTCCCAGGCAACCTACGTCTTTGGAGAATCCAAGCCATCTTTCTACGTCGCAGCATTCAGCAAGACTGTCCAAGTCTTTATTAATGCCATTCCCCCATGGTCGCTCGGTATGCATCAACACCTGAGTGATCTCAAGAACCATCACTAACTACGTCTCGGAAAAACAGTTGCTGTTGCACCTAACTCGGTTTCTGTCTCCAACCGCATTCTGTACTCGAGGGAAGACTTTTCAGTCAATAAGCCCGTTATTCAGGACTCCCTCAAGCCTGCTAGGGCGGTCAAGATCGACCCAAAGTCGTTCTGGCCTTTGATGTCGCATACGCTGCGTCTGGGGAAAATCAAGCAGCCCAAGGGAGGAAGTCTCAGTTATTTTGAACGCGGCTTGATTCTTGGCTTGGCATTGAGCCTGGTCGCCATCTCAGGAGTTTCTGTGGGTGTTTACCGTGCAAGTCATGTTTTCTTCAAGCGCACATGACGAACTGCCATAGCTTGAAGATGAGACGGCATCGTATTGTATTGGCCAAGATCGAGCGCAGTTGTTGCAATATTGAAAGCATAATGGTAGAAGTCAAAGATGTATGTAGTACTTTCGCGAGATACATTAGAAAAATGCGTATTTATCCGGGTATTTGGCAAGTAGGAATACGATAGTTGCAAGCGACGAAAGTTGTTATTCCCTAGGTCCAAATGGGATCATCACAAGCTACAACGTAATCTATCAAACTCATCCCGGTAGAAGTCGCAGTAACGGCCGTCTCAATACAAGAGTGAAATCCTTTGATGGTCTCAGCATCACCGTGCAATCCAACATAAGGTTGCTTGGCAGATCAGGATTTGCGCTTCTGATGTTACAAGGTAGGCGAACAGGCTTGTCGCGTGTTTGGCCCATAATTAATGAGTACTTGAACAGTAGAATGAAGTGCCCAGATTAAACACGGCCCAGGGAAGAACAATTGCCTAGGCTGGTTGATAGATTCTTGATGTTAGCTGGCGTCTAGCCGGAGGTCTCGGAGAGGGAACGAACTAAGCGAACTCCATGTACGGGACTCCGCATTGTGTTACTAATCTCGCCGATTGTACGGTCTAGAAGTTTCTTGACATGCTTTTACACGAGTAAAGGCTCCAGATAGCTACCGTCAGTGACACATTGCGTTCATGTCTGTGGAGCCGTGTGGACAAGCCGAACAGCCAAGGAGCTAGTCTTAGTTTGTCTCCCACTCATCACAGCTCACCGTCATCGTGGGCTCTCGGATCGACGCCTCTAATCAGGATCAATACTTAAGTAAAGGCCCTTATTGACTCATAGACAAGCAAGTGAATACCTAAATGCCAAGATAAATCGACAGTAATGGGTCTCACTTCTCAATCTCCTCTGCGCCGGGTGGTTACTCACCACAAAGGCACCAACTCCGCGGTCCTCATCGATGATGAGCTCCAGCCCTTTCCTGCCTTCGCTAGCGATGCCGTTACCGTCTGGCAGAATAACCAACATCCGGCCGAGCTCGTCAACCAAGATCCGACGGGATCTGACACCGTCATTTACACCCGTGGCTCGCTGATTCGGGCTGTGGATTTCCCTCCAAACTCGCAGGGGCACAACCACGGAACTGCATCACTCGACTACGGCATCATGTTTGATGGCGAGCTGGAGTTGGTTCTTCAGGACGGCTCACGAACAATTGTTCGTGCAGGCGACGTCGTCGTTCAACAAGGTGTAAGCGCTACATAGAGAAGCGACCTTCTCCAATGCCGATATGCTGACGAAACCAACCGTATTAGACTATCCATCAGTGGAATAATCTGACCGATAAACACGTACGTGTGCTTTTCGTCCTTTTGCCGTCTCAGAAAAAGACTGTGGACGGCGTCGATGTGAGCGAAGAGGGTGTGCCAGAGAAATATCTTCCTCGTGATTGATGAAGAGGTTTGATAGTATTGATTGAGTTGTACAGACCTTTGAAGCAATTATGAGTGTTTACCGAGTTTTAAACGATTGCATTGTGTGAAGTATGCCCTAGGTTAGACATCTTGGCTCACAGGATGCTGGGGAAAAGACATGGAGCATATTGATCCGCTATACACATTTGAGGCATGCAGTTCAAAGGTCATTCTGACGAAGAAGGCAAAAGATTACTTGAACCCTGGAACTAGCCTCACTAAGCCATATGTGCCATACACGGACAAAAGTGAACGGAAGCTTTCAACAGCTAGCCCGTATGTGCGGTTCATGATCTTGTTCTGCTTCGAACACACACTATCTGGCTTTGAAGCCGCCATGTGAGGCAGATTCTCTTGATCAGGACTTGTAGTTCGTGCTTTTAATCACTAGTGTGGCGGCAGCTCAAAGTGCGACGTGTAGATAGGATGTATATTGGCACCCACGCCTTCATTCACTGTCTATAGTTTTGTATGCTAACCACTGTGAGACGGGAACTTTATGTGTGACCTAACCCATCATTCTAACCCATTAGGCGTTCTCTACTACGAGTTTCTCTCAATGACGCGGGTAACAAGGTCCCTGTAGAATTTGGTCAGTAAAACATAGTATAGCTTACAGACACATTGATGCCTTACGTGTCCATGTACGCTCGGACTGTAATAATCTTTCCCTCATCGTTGAAGCCGAGAATCCAAGAGTATTCGTTGGGGAATGGCTCTCCGTCCTTCGTCTTGGTGTTGACCGCCTTCAGCTCTACGGCGGCTTGGTTGCCATCGACAATGATGTTTTGCACAACCAGATGCAAAGGCCCAGCCCAAGTTGAAGACAGCGGTTTTGTCCCCTCCTGAAACGCAGCGGCAGACTTGTAACGACCGGAGATCTTGCAGAACGTGCCTGTGAGCGCTCATGTCAGCTGATTGGTCTTGATGCCATGTCCCTCGCCTCTCGATATCCGCCCTTACCCTTCACCGTCCAGTCCACGTTGGGATCCACGTGGGGCCAGAAGGATGCCATGTCGCCTCGGGCGACAGAGTCAAAGATAGTGCGAACATGTTCATGGGTAACCATTTTGAGTTATTGGGGCGAAGGTGTGAGCTAGGTAGTCAACAAGAGTAGATGAGAAGTAATATGCTCTGGAACATTGCCAGAAGGCACGGATGATGGCGTCAAATAACCAAGGAAATACACGCAATAGAGACGGCCCCGGAAAGCCCCATATTACTGTGATCCACTGTTGTAGTGGTCAAGCGGCACGAGGCCGGCTCGGGGGGGCGGAGAGATCTTGACTGTGTGGAGAAGCCCGAGATGGATTGGCGTGGATAGTTAGCCGGTGGGGCCGAACCAATATTTGCTCTTTGTCGGTCGGTTTTGAGGTTAGGGTCATGTGGCTGAATGCTAGTGACGCCAAGTGGCCGAGACACTAAGGTGCTGCGCTTGGGTTTCTTGCGGGAATGGCTCACAATGACGTGCACGGTATATGGTTGTATCGTACACATTCGACGTCTGATACCAACTTATATCGTGTGCCTCTTCCCTGTTTGTTCGACGCTCCTCAAAACTGAAGTCATTCTCACTTTCGCCACGGATCCTACAGAGGTGCCAAGGATATCTATTCCGCCCAACACCCACCAAGCTAGTGCTCAAGATGCCTCTGAAAATCATTATCGTTGGTGCTGGTCTCGGGGGTCTTGGCTGTGCCATTGCTTTGACTCGTGCTGGCCACAAGGTTGAGGTATGTAGACCATTATTTCTTGATGGAGAGGGTGACAAAGCCAACGCATCAAGATATTCGAACAATCCTCGTTCCTCAACGAGGTTGGCGCTGCAATCCATATTCCTCCCAATGCCACCAGAGTCCTCAAGCACTGGGATTGCGAATTTGAGGATCTACAAGCTACCCTTTGCAATGCAATCAAGGTCTACGACAAGACAGGGAAGCTCATGTTTATCCCAGCGGTAAGCACCCATCAAGTCTGAAGCTGCATGGATCATCTACTGAATTTGTTGTTCTCCTCAGAGCACTAAAGAACTCCATGAGAAGCTCAATACTCGAGATGAATGGCTTCTCTCGCATCGCGTCGACTTACACAACACTCTGAGGAAGCTAGCCACTGACGAGACGTATGGAGACAATCTGAAGATCCATCTTTCCAGCCGTGTCATGTCCGCGGTGAGTCACTGTTTGCACCCCTCTATTCTCCTTTCCAGTCTTGTTCTCGTCGTCATCGCCACTTTGTGCGTATCATGTGGCTAACGGTCCGACTTTGTTGAAGGATGCGGAAGCCGCAGAGATTGTTCTTGAGGACGGGACCAAACACCGAGCTGATCTACTCGTCGGAGCAGACGGTGTGCATGTAAGTAGTAAGACTGTTACAGCTACGTAACATGCATGCTAAACCAGGTTGCAGTCAAAAGTCGTCGCCGCGGTGACCCAAAAGACGCCTGAACGCAAGAGCACAGGGCAAAACACATTCCGATTCTTGGTCCCTATGGACAAGATTCAGGCCAATCCGATCACGAGACGCTTATTTGCGAACCTTGGTATCGACTGCCAGCACGTTTTTGTTACATATGACCGTCGTCTCGTTATTTATCCTTGTCGGCGCGGCAAACTGCTCAACATCGTCGCCATGCATCCAGCTGAGGATTCCAGCCTTGAATCCGAATCCTCATGGCTTGCTGGAGGCAAGATAGAAGACCTGCTCAACATTTACAGCGAGTTTTCTCCCCGACATCATCGAAATGTGCAGTCTTGCCGAAGACTTGAAGCTCTGGAGCTTAGCCACAAGAGATCCTCCCGAGAAGTTCTATAGGGGCAGGACTGTCTTAGTAGGTGATGCAGCTCATCCCATGCTTCCTCGTAAGTCCTCGTTTACCAAGAGTGTAATGTGCTCTAATAGCAATAGACCAAGGTCAAGGTGGTGCACAGTCTCTGGAGGACGGCGCAGCTCTTGGAGCTCTGTTCCCTGCCGATACAACTGTAGATCAAATACCGAGGAGACTCGCGCTCTTTAACAAGCTCCGTTATGGCCGAGCAGTAACCGTTATGTTCATGTCAAAGATCAATGATGAGAGGCGAGGAGAGATGATGGATGACCTCCGCAAGTTTGTTCCTGACGCGCAGCTTCCGAAGAGCATGTTTGAATACGCTTGGGACTCATACGTTGTTCGTGATGCGCAGCAGCTCCTGGCCAATGAGACCAAAGCTTGAAGCAGAGCAGCATACAGGGAAACGGGGGCAATGGCAGATTTTATGTTGCATGATCGGATTCAAACAAGTTTTTTGTGAAGCTAGCATAGGCGCTTTCACTGCCGTTCTCGATATCCAAATGTCCAGGCTCTATTTCCTGAAGCAACATCCCAACACTTGGTAGTCGATGTATGGAAGACCGTGAAAGGCAGCAATTCAGAAGCAGTAGGACTTCGTATGACCTTTCCGTTGAGAAGTTCAGTACCAACGGCGTAGCTGAGAAAGCAAGCGCCTCGAGGTCGTCTCTGTGACTTATCGATGTATTAAAGTAATGATAGAAGGATAAGCTTGATCGTCATACGGAGACAGCTTGAAGCAAAGTGAACCCCCAATGTCAACAATGCTAAAGCGCACAGGGAGATTCTAAAACAAATAAGGAAGCGCTACGTGATTATTCTGGTAATATCCATAGAATTACTTATTGAAAACCTTGTCTGCAAACCTTGAGTGAACACTTGGCTGAGTTGCGACTCAAGGGAATGGCACAACGACCCCATTGAGAATGCCATAGCAAACACATTCTGAGAGGCTTCCTGTAACGGGTCAGGCCCACTTGGCTGGCGGCTC